>RHGJ01000006.1:229865-426916 GCA_005281535.1 Taphrina confusa
ACTTGAATCACGACTTTTGAACCACAACTTTGCAGCTAGAATCTCAGCTTTTGAGCTTGAATGACAACTTTCAAACTACGACTTTGCAGCTAGGATCTCAGCTTTTGAGCTTGAATCTCACTGTTCTGCTCAAACTTTCAGCTGAAACCACGACTTTGCAGCTGGATTCTTACTGTTTTGCTCATAGTTGCGCAGCTTATTGCCAAATATGGTGACCAGTGAAGCATTTCAGGGAATATAGAGCACGATATGTCACCCAGTCAAGCAACGTATCTATGAATATTGGTTTACCATGTCTATGTGTCTATAACTATCAAAAGTATTATAAGCTGTACAAACTGGATACTTTTGATGTCTGTTTTATTGTTTGATTGAATTAAATATAGAGTACTTTGAAATTAGCTAACTGGTACTGTATATATCTCCAAGCATTTTGCAATTGAGACTTATAATTTGAAAATGACCACATAGTCTTCATACAATACAGCTGATGCTTAAACTTGCTGTCTGTGCTATCTGAATTCCAAAAATGCAAATTAATGCTTCTAGAAGCACTAAACTTCCACCAGAACTGTACTAAAACATATTATGTCAACCGTGTAATATGCTACAATCTTTTTTATTCATCATCTCTTGATGTACTGTAGTAGTCTGCTAAAGTATAATAGAGCAGGCTTCTCAAATCATGAGAAAGTTTATGTGTTATTAGATATAGTAAACCAACCGGGTCCTGATCCAAGATTTTTATCCGGTACGCTTGACCACATTAGAATTCTGACACAGTGTTTTGAAATGTACTATACTAGAATTCCGGTATTATCACGGTATGTACAATTTGTCTGCGTCCATTGCAGTTGAGTATAAAACAGTCAAAGATCTGGTGACAACATATCCTGTTTGTTTGCTCTAAAGACATTATAGTCACCACAGCTATTCTTTGCAGCTTAGATTATAACTTTTACCTCTATCTTGCTCAATTTCCCAACTTTACACCTGAATTCTTTGTATTTTGCTCAATCCTCTACTTCATAGCTATATTCTTACTCTTCAGCTTGATTACACCTGTTTAGCTTGAATTACAAAAGTTTTGCTCATATCACGGGTATTGTAATTGTGATCAGTAAAGCATTTCAGCAAATAAACAGCACAATATGTCACCTAATCAAACAATGTATCTATGAATACAAGATAACGCACGCAGATTTGCTTACAAATCTTCCAGACCAGCATATTGATTTGAGATGTGGTACAATTTGTAAACCGTAACCAGGATATGGTCTCAATCTCACCCACTTTTGCCAAGATATAATCTCAATGAGTTTACCATATCTAATTATAGCTAGTCTATTTTATATTCCAGGTAACATGTGCAGTTTCACTTGCTAATTAATTTAACCAAAAGCTTGCGGCTCAGAAACAATTTACAGTAGAATTATCCAATACTTGCAATATGCTTACACTAAGCTTTGAATTAGATCAAAGGTATATTGAAATTTGAAAGTTGTATATTGCAGAATATAGAATCATAGACAGGCTGAAACTTAATCATACAGTCAGATTCAGAGGAGTCTTGCAAGCTTGCATACTGTAGATGCTAACCTTGTGGGTAAATTCAGTTACATATCAAGCAGGCAGACATGGTAAACCGACCGGGATCCGGGATATCTGATATCTCTGTAGCTTGACTTTAGAGCATTGTGGAGCATTGTGTAGTGAGTCTTGGAAGAAAAAAGAAGATCAAAGCTGTTTTGTCAAAATTAAGTCAGAATATTATTGTTCTAGATATGCATCTAGAATGACCGGTATTGCAGCTACAGAAATCTCTAACTCAAGTGCAACGTGATTAACTTGCTCGAAGTATCACAAGCGAGTACTTCTGAGATTATGCAACATCTGTAGCTTGCGTATAGATCATGAGATTCTATAGTACAGATGCGACAAGTTGCCTCAATGGCGCGAGGTGGTGATTTGTGCTGGGGTCTAGGGTGATGGGGATAATAGAGTGAACGATAGTGGATGGACTGTTCCTCCAAGCACAAGGCTATTATTTTTTTTTGGCTTTCTATGGTCTTTACATTGCAAGGTAGCTACTTATCTATATATAGAGACCATACAGTAGACCACTGCAGTACGACAATACTCCGACTTGGTTTTCTATCAAGCTGTATTTGTTATCTCCCATGCTTGTCACTGCCTACATTCGACGATGAGTTGTAATGAGTGGCACTCAAAAGACTGCAGTGTCCTTTACTCGCATTTGAGTATGAAGATTATAGTACTATTTTTTTACATAAGATAAGGCTGTAATCATCTGTGCTTCCAGAAGCGCGCGGGCGCGCGCGTCCTTTGTTCAAGGTAGCATCTTGTGCTCATACCGTGAACAGAACCAAACTAAAGAGCGCACCTGAAGTCAGGCATAAGAGCTCACGTAATCTTATGAGTTGACTAGAGCTAGCACTCGTAGCAGCGGTTACTGCCCCTGTCGCTGCACGAGAGGACGATGTAGGCCTCGCTGATGATGTGATTGTGGTTGAGTTGCTTGCAGTAGCGTTGAAGTAGTTTGCACTAACGATTATCAACTCATTTGCGTGTACAAATTGTGTAAAGTTAAAATTGCTGGTTGATGTCTGATTAAATACCGAAATTGTCGAATTTCCAGGTTGGCGAAGCAGAATAAAGGTGTAACGATGTGCGGTCGATGTCGCAGGTGGTGCGGGTGATTTGTAAGCAGACAATACGTTACCAGAAGTGAGATTGCTTGCTGAAGTTGAGGGAGACACGTCAGCTACTAGCCAATGCCGTATGTTCGCAGAAGTGGGGCTTTGCGGTGATGGTGCATCGGGATCAATCATGGCAACTGGTGATTATCAGCTATTTTCCTTGCAATCCTGCGTTGGCTTACGCGTATACTTCGCATCGGTAAACGATGATTCAGCTGCAAATTGTACTAATGGAGCGCTCTGGACGCTCTGCACACTCAGGACACTTCCGTAGTTCACGATACCTTGAGGGTATGTGATGATGAATGGGCCGATTGTAGCATCGAACGCAGGTAAAACAGTTGGTATGAGATGTCCTTGTTGCAGCAACGGTACAATTTCACTTGTCGCATTGTTTTGCAGCTGGGCACTGACTAAGGCGAAAAGGACTAAGGAAGCGCTTCTTATTGACTGCATCGTAACTCGAGCTGCCTTCGATTTTGCTTGGGCGTCCGTAAGATAGCTACTGCAAGCAATTGGGGGATGCAAATCTCAAGGTTGAGTCCACGGGTGGTATCTGCCTAGGTGCCGTAGGTACCGTACTGTAGGACCTCGGGAGGTATAATCCCCACGGATATCTTGGCGTCACCCATGCAGATCTGCTCCGCTGGAGTGGCGCGAATCCACGTTTGTACGGTACCGGGTATTCGAAATCTCTTTCAAGATTACTTTACACATGGGCAGTGTCGGAATGAATGATCACTTAGGTGCAGATTGATTGGTCACCTGGGCATGAAGGTTCGGTTTGTCTATCTTGCTAAGGTGATCGATACCTGTCAACACGACAGCCAAACCTATGCGTGCATACAAGCATACCGTCCGCTATGCTTACGATCTCGTATCGTGTCTGCTACAATATGGTTTCACTGCAGATAGCACAAGGAATAAGATCACATGTTGGTATGTAGGGCAAATCTAACCTGGATGAGGTGCTGCATCATAAATAGATAGAACTTGCACAACGACTGGGGACTTCGTTAAGTGCTTTCCTATGATACAGTAGAATTGGATCGCCACCACTAGGTACAGGCGATACTGAAGAAGACTGATCTGCATCGAAGTGCTTAAGCTCAAAACGAACCTAGCGTACTGAAAGGTATGGTACATCATGGCTTCTGTTGTGTTGATTAGCAGATGATTCTTGAAGAAGACAACCCCGGAAGCTCTCGCCAAGTAATGAGGCAGAGCTGAAGCTCGTACAGCTCCTGCTTCTCAATCGGGAATTTATATGTGCAATATTGTCGGGATTGGAAGATAAGAAAGTTTGGGATATGCAAAAACATAATCGCTGAGGCTCTCGTAGCATTTACTCTAATTGAGGAATTTGTTTAGTAGTGCTTGAATCAGTGGCTTCCACTGAGATCGCGTACGCCTCAGTAGAATAATGCAGAGAGTGACGCTCACAAAACCACTCGTAGCTATCAAGCTGTTCTCCACGATCCTATCTTGCCGTCGTTGTTTGCGAATCACCTCAGAATAAGTTAGATCGTCTCGAAAGGACACCATAGAGTACATCGGTATCCAACGGTCTTTAAAAATGCGCCCGAGATAGCCGTCCAACTTCCTCCGTAATATATACATCCTAGAAGTTACAGACGACCTCATTTCGACATAATTGTTCATAGCTAATTCCAATATTGCTAGGAGATCTTCGTGTCGAGTCTCCGTGTATTTTCGAAGTGCTAAATCTAGATGCTCTGTATTCGATGGTACAACTCCATGGATTTGCAGCAGTCTATTGAGAACTCGGATGTCTTCAAAACCACAGTTCATTCCTTGTCCATAGAAAGGCACCATCGCGTGCGTAGCATCTCCAAGTAGTATAGCGGAGTCAGCGAAGTGATAAGGTGAACATTTGATCTGAATCAAAGGAGATACAGGATTGTTTTCCCAGATGTTTATCAAACGGCCCTCACCAATCATGTCTAGAACATCGGGAAACTGTGCTCGGAAAAAATTAACAACGTCCTGAGATGTATTCAGCGACTCGAAGAGCTTAAACGGTGCAAAAAGCGTGGAAGTGAATGACTTGTCCGGATTTGGTAACGCGATAAGCATGAACTCCTGTCGTGGCCAGATGTGTAGATGCTCTTTATCGAGCTGATAATCTCCGCTGTCATTAGGAAGAATCGAAAGCTCTAGGTAGGCATGTTCGATGTATTGCTGCGAGAAGTCCATCCGTTGTGCTTTCATCATGGCATTACGGACAGCGGAATAAGCCCCGTCACAGCCCACAGTGAGATCGGCCTTGACTGTGGCAGTTTGGTGATTGAACTCGAATGTAAGCAGATGGTCCGCAAAATTCGCTGACATCAACTTATGGTTGAAGTAAAACTTAACGTTCGCACAAACTTCTGCCTCGGAAATAAGATCTATATTTAGCTGCGAACGGTCGATTGAATTGATGCATTCACCAAAAAGACCATAAATCTGACTCTGTTCAGTGCCATCCACATGAATCATTCGTCCCTTCATGGGTATAGAATTTGCGATGATTCTATCGCATATATCTTCATCAATGCTGCGAATTGCGCCCAATCCTCGAGCAGAGACAGCTAGATTGATTGATCGTCCAGCAGTAGATGTAGCATGTCGAGGATCCGATCTGCTCTCATAGATGGCGACAGAATATCCTTGTCGCGCAAATGATATGGCTGCAAGGGACCCAACGAGACCTGCTCCGATTATGGCGACATGGAAATCTGACATCGTTCACCTCAATACGCGCCGCTTCTATCGACTTAGTGAATATCTCTCATTGCTGAGCTTATGCTTCTCATTAGATGTTTAGCTCCCATGCCACGACGACATAATTTTGAGCAACGACTTAATTAGAGCTCCGAGATTAGATAACGCAGCCACGAGCTGTACACCAATTATTACAAGGTACAGATACCTATTCACTCAAGCTTAAGAGAATCGCTATGGACAGATTAATGTATCTGCAAGTTTTGAGTTTGCTAGTAGCACAGCTTGTGATCACTAGCGATTTATGGAACCTTTGTACGCAGGTCGCTAGGTATGTACGTAGAAGGATCGAGCAGCCTATATATACATGTGAATAGCTAAGCGAGCCACAAAGTTTTGGCGTTCGTCACCAGCTAGCGTGGCTTGCCTTTGACGTCTTTCTCACAATGTCGGCAATATGCGATCCATGCTTGATCTTGGAAGTTCATGCAATAATCACAGCTAAATAGTACAAAAAAATGAGGTATTCATCCCCTACATGCACAATTTGTTGTACTCGAGCACTGTATATGGTCTCTTGAAACTACATATAAGCAGCAGCAGCAAAACTGACGAATGTATCTTGGGCTCACCGACGTTGAGGCATCGTTGCCAGAGCAATTGTAGATTCGATGCGACGTTTCTGCACTACACAATTTTTGTCGTAGACACTGTGCAAGTACATAACGCAACATGACCATCACATCACCGTACAGCGAAGAGCTCGACCGATTGCGTCAAAAAGAGTACCCGCAACTATCAAACACCACAAGCTACCTGGATCATGCAGGTACCACTATTCCAGCTGCCAGTCTTTTGAAGCTTCATCTCGAAGAAGTCCAGAGCACACTTTTCGGCAATCCCCACACAGGATCGCCAGCATCCATCGCTACGGCAAATAGAGTTGCTCAAGTCAGGGAAACTTTGCTCTCCGAGTTCTTTCACGACGCCTCCTGTCTTTATGACCTTGTTTTTACCTCGGGTTCTACAGCAGCCGTGTCGCTTGTTGTTCAGCTTATGAAGGATGCATATGGTCGCCATTGGCACTATCAATATTCAATCGATTCTCACACTTCTCTCATTGGTCAAAGAAATTGTGCTTCTTCATGGATTGTGTTACAGTCATCGTCTGAAAATTCGCTTGACCTAAGTGTTCCGACCTTGACTACGTGGCCCGGAAGATCGAATGCTACTGGCAGATTTACAGGCCAATATGAATATCCCTCGTCACTAGATGCACACTTTACACTCTATGACGCTTCGGCTCTAATTTCGACAAGTCCCCTGCATTTGACTACAAACTCACCTGATTTCATTTGCCTATCCTTCTACAAAATCTTTGGTTATCCAAGTGGTCTTGGTGCTTTGCTCGTCAAAAAAACAAAAAGTGTTGCAGATCTGGTCTCAAGGTACACTGTGTTTGCCGGGGGTAATGTTGACGCAGTTTCAGTGAGTACCAATTTCTATGCTTCCAAGCGGTCCGAAAGGGAGTTCCATAGCGTTCTTGAACATGGGACAAAGGCATTTCACTCTATTCTGGCTTTAGGCACTGCTCTATCAGTGCATACGCGGCTCTTCGGGTCATTTGAGCGTATTCAAGAGCATGTACACTATATCTCATACCATGCTAGTCGAAAGTTGCGAAGACTTCGACACTTCAATGGTACGCCACTAGTACAATTGCATGATTACGAGGATGGCTCCCCCATAATCGCGATGACCTTACGTACAAGCAGCCATGGCCTCCTTGGCTACGCCGATGTCCAAGCAGCAGCTTCTATGCTTGGAATACATATTCGTACCGGGACATTGTGCAATCCTGGAATAACCCAACAATTTTGCGGTATTACACCTGCACAACTCAAAGACTTCCATGCTCGAGGACATGTGTGCTCCGACTCGAAAGATATCATTGATGCTAAGCACACTGGCGTGATCCGAATTTCCTTTGGTCCAATGTCTACTATTGCGGACGTCAAGAAGTGGGTCGAATTTCTACGCACTTACTTCCTTGAGGAAACATTGCCAAGCACGATTCTAAGGACGGAGTCAGCTTCTGAAGATAATCTTCAGTTATCCCAGATTGTTGTGTATCCGATAAAGAGCTGTGCTGGATATGATGTTCCTGCAGGCACTTCCTGGTCAATTTCAAATTGCGGACTACAATACGATCGCCAATGGGCAATAGTCTGTTTGACTAATTACACTATTCTGTCCCAGAAGAGCATATGTAACATGGCACTCATTCGTCCACTACTTGACCTCGAAAGTAGAAGAATGACTATCACTTTTGGTCTCCACACAATCTCCATATCCTTGGATGTTTGCCCTGATGAATTGAGCACTCTCGAAGATGTACGAGTCTGCGGAGATTCAGTGAGAACCTCTATCTATACCAGTGCACATATCAAAGAGTCGCTCTCGGATTTTCTTGGGCAACATTGCACCTTAGCAGTCCTGACACTAGACTCTACAACTCGTTATGTAAAATCTTCGAGCCGATCTTGGTCTAATCTCAGTACAAATTCTGCGACGGACATGAAATTGAACGTGCTATTTAGTAACGAATCTCCTTTTCTTGGCATTAGTGAATCGTCAGTCAACATTTTGAAGGCTATGGCGCCCTCGACAAGAATGGATGCTCGAGTATTTCGGTCTAACTTCGTCTTTTCAGGTCACTTACATGATGAGACACCATTTGCAGAAGACAACTGGACCAAGGTAAAGATAGGAGACTGCCTTTTCAAAGTCCTTGGTCGTTGTCGGCGGTGTCAAATGATCTGTATTGATCAACAAACTGGTGCGCGCGTGCATGAACCATGGCAGGTTCTTCATCAAGCCCGCAAGTCACAAGGTAAGCTTTGGTTTGGGATTCACATGGCGTTGATCAACGGATCGCGAATTACGACTCACGCTCGTGTCCAAGTTCAAACTTGATCGCACTCGAAATTATGCTGAAATTTTTCGTGAGCGTTGGCTTCCTCTTTTGAGAGGGGTCGCCAAGAGCTGTCATGACACGACACGGTGTCGATTGGCTTGTGCCTAGATACAACAGTTGTGAGATAACAAAGGATCAACGTCATCAGTGAATGTCCTAATAAGAACATCAAGTCCTGATCGGTGGGCACGCGACGCTGTGCCGTAGAGTCTAGTAGGCATATTAGAGTTCGAAACATAGCTCACACTCGTATCGGATTGCAGCGCCTGCAAAGATCAAGGTAATATCGGAATGTCGATTTCGCCTGAATCATAATCATATGCGTGCAGTTGTGTACCTATATGCAGCAGATCATGATTAATCGCATCCTACAAATTGGCATATCATTTACCTCATTGTCAATTCCGCCACGTGGATTCGAACACGAGGTCTCATATGAGGCTCCCAAGATCATCGTATTTAATTGCTAAATGATTGTGACGATGACAGGTCTTTTTGTTCGTGTACATGATGGTGAAGGTCTTGATCGTGATTATGGCTTCACAATGGATATCAACTTGAAGGATAGATCATGGCTCTACATACGCGTACGGTATGTACGCGCATATATACGGGAATATAATAAATAATGATCGTACCTAACCTACTGTATACCCAGTACACAGTACACGTGCTTCTTGAAAGCCAATCGCGCCATATCTCGGGTGGACAAAAGATCTGCTGATTGGGAGTGAATACCTAGGTAATCGTACAACTGAAAGTCGTTCAAGATTTTATCATCGTTTCAGTCTACAAAGAAGCTCACACATAATCTGCCTGTTCGAGAGATTCCTGGACTTTAGACTGCTTGTGTAACAGAGGTCAAAGACTAAGATGACTTCCAGTATACCCATCAAGCCAATGACAAAAGCCATCGATGAAATGGTCCTTTCCTCTCCGCCAGTGACTTCATCATTCCGATCAGCGTCCTTCAGCACATCCCCAATGCAAGAAAGAGCCGATGCCCTACAAAGACGTAGACCCAGTATACGCGAGAATGTTAGGCCACTGAAACCGTTCTCCCATGGCGACATCAAGATCTTACTTCTTGAAAATGTAAACACATTTGCCATCAATACTTTGAAGGCCGAGGGATACCAAGTAGAAGCCTTGAAGTCCTCACTTCCGGAAGCCGAATTAATTGAGAAGATCAAAGATGTCAATGTTATAGGGATACGATCAAAAACGAAACTGACACAAAAAGTTCTGGAACATGCCCAAAATCTATTCGTGATAGGTTGTTTCTGTATAGGCACAAATCAAGTCGATTTGAAATTCGCCGCTAGTCAGGGCATTGCTGTATTTAACTCACCGTTCAGTAATTCGAGATCAGTGGCGGAGTTGGTTATCGCCGAGATCGTCGTTCTGGCTCGACAGCTCGGTGATCGCAGTATGGAGCTACATAACGGCATATGGAACAAGGTGAGTTCCAAGTGCTGGGAAGTACGTGGCAAAACTCTAGGCATAGTTGGTTATGGTCATATCGGCTCACAGCTTTCTGTATTGGCCGAAGCCATGGGTATGACTGTGCTCTACTACGATGTCGTCCCGATTATGGGCTTGGGAATGGGAAAGCAATTGAACAGTCTTCACCAACTTCTTTCACGATCTGACTTCGTTACTTTGCATGTCCCAGAATTGCCAGAAACACAGAACATGATTTCCTCTACCGAATTTGAGGCCATGAAAAAGGGTGCCTACTTGATCAACGCTAGTCGAGGTAGTGTGATCGATATTCCAGCATTTATCAATGCTTCCCGAAGTGGTAAAATTGCTGGCGGTGCAATTGATGTATTCCCGAATGAGCCAGCTGCTAATGGTCCTTTTTTCGATAATTCATTGAACGAATGGGCCGAAGACCTCAGATCACTGAAAAATGTGATACTATCACCACATATCGGCGGCAGTACAGAAGAGGCTCAAGAGAAGATTGGAGAGGAGGTTGCAACTGCCTTGTGCAAGTACATCAACGATGGATCTTCTGTAGGGACAGTAAACTTTCCCGAAGTTGCTCTACGGCAGCTTACAGTGGAAGACGACTGCCATGTCAGAGTTTTATTCGTGCATCACAATCGTGCCGGTGCGCTCCGAGCAGTAAATGACATTTTCGCTTCGCATAACATCAAAGCACAATTTTCAGATTCTGCTGGACCAATCGCATACTTGATAGCGGATATTAGCGATGTCAGTGGAGGTAGCTTGCAAGAGCTCAACAACAAACTCCAGAGCACGGAATTCGCTATCAAAGTCCGATTGTTGTACTCTTGAGCATACACTGACGAATGTACGCACGATCGCTCGATGCTACTCTACATTTGCATAGTTTTGCCAAGCATTCATGATAATTACTGTGTCTGGTTCAGTCGTGAGATGATCACTACGATATGCATGAGGGGTAGGATAATATGCAATACGATTTTTGCATGATATTGTGATACCAGAGGTGATGCTCCATTGTAATGTACATGTCTTACGGATCAACTCATGATATTTGTATTTACAAGACCTAGAAGACCTTTGTAGATACCACACCTATTCAAGGCGCATGATTTAGTGCTTCTTGTGGCTCGCTATAGGTGGACAGAGGCAATATCACCAGAACCAAACTATGATGTTAGTCAATTTTTTATTCCCATGAAATTTTCACTCACGCCCTTATTGCAGCTTGGGCATCTCCGCTGCCGAGTCTCTACTCTTTTGTCCACACATTCTCTGCAAAAGACATGACCACAACTGGACAACACTGTGTTTTTCCATCTCGTGTTACAAACTGAGCACATAGCCATACTCTAAAGAAATAAGTCATGTTATCGCGATGTACACTTTTAGGAACCTCACTCGGTAAACCTGTAGTTGATCACTGTCACGGCTCGGGAGGGCCATTGTTTGCACATTCTGAACTTGTGTATATCGATCCTGCAAGGTCGCCAGTTCTGCCTGCAGTGTGCGTTTTACATTTTGCATCTGTGCCATTTCGATTGCCCGAGCTTTGAGTGAGTCCAAAGTTTGCGCCAATTCTTTTGTATTGTCGACCTTGGTTATCTGCAATTGATCCACCCTCGCCTCAGCCTTTGCAAGCTCCAGCTTGTGCTGCTCACAGCTCTGCTCGAGCAATGTGTTTTGCCGCTCACTCGCCAACAGCATTGCTCTTGTGGACTCTTCTGCTTCGTGTATTCGTGTTATTGTGTCTGAGCTCTTCAAAATCTGAGACTTGAGTGCTTTCAATTCAAAACTCAACTGATCTTTCGCTTTCATGGCAGCAAAGTACTTCTGATCTGCCTTAGACTTTTCGGCCTGTAGTCTTGAAACTCTATCCTCTGCAGAAGCAAGGTCCATGACTTTCCGGACGTTTTGTTCCTGCGCTTGGTTAAATGCATGTTCCATGGTAGGAAGCTCGTTCTTGAGACTGCTATTTTCTTTCGTCAGTTGCTCAATTCTCAACGACATCTCATCCGAGGAGAGGTGAGCCTCATAATTGCCATTGATCTGTTCTAGTTCGGCCTGAGGATAGTCCTCCTTGAGTCGAATGACCTCTGCCTCGAGAGCAGTTATTCTCGTCTAGATAGTCAACGACGCTCTTTACAGATCGTCTTACTTACCGCCTGTGTATCTGCAAGCTCGCTAATCTCTCTAGCTGATGCCGACCGTGCGTCATCTTGAGCTTTCCTCAATTGCAAGGCTGAATGAAGCTCGTCTCTAGCACTGCGCACACGTGCCAGATCTTGCTCTGCTCTCGTGAGCTGTATGGTCAAATCTGCATATTGTTTCTCGTAGTCAATTCTAAGAGCTTCTTGCGTAGCGCTTCGTTCGGACCTCAGACTGCTGGCTTCTTTCATCGCTTCTTGGTATCGAGCCTCCAAAAACTCACAGTGCCCTCGAAGATGTTCGTTAGCTTTTCGTAACGATTTGAAAGGAGTCGAGTCCTTAATCTCCTCCTCCGTGAGATGCTTCAGTCGTCTGCTTAGAGCTTCAACTGTCTCCGTGAGTTCAGATACACGAATCTGTAGGTGTGCACATTCTTCTGACAGCTGCGAATTTCTCGCCTGTAAAGTGACCACTTCAACATTTGGAGTTGCCCCACTCATCGCAATGTCCCCATCCGTAGTTTCATTCGAGTTCTTCTCTCGCGCTTCGTCTTCAACTTTGACTTTATTGCCGGTCGATGATGGTTGATGAAGGCCCCTCCGGGCCTGTTGATCAATCCGAGCAAGAGTTATGGATTTTTGTCGATCTACTTTACGCTGTGATGATGCAAGACGCTCTTGCAAATCTGAGACCTTGGGTTCGAGCTCATCCTTCTCTGATTTCACCTTCCGTGCTTTCATTTCAGAGATTCGAAGTTGAGCAGAGAGCTCTGCGACTTGATGTTGAAGCTCGACACTGAGGTCAACATTACTACTTGTACTACGCGAAGTTTGTGCCATTCGAAAGGCATGCAAAATCGTCTTCATAACTGCTTGTCTTTTGGCATGTAAATGCTCAACAAAGTCTGGGATGGTATCATAGAAATGGTCCTCATTCGTGGTGCCATTTGTCAATGAATCGTCGGGGAGCTTCTCACGTATAATTATCATGATTTCGTCCAACAATTGATCCCACCAAATATCTATGATGCGTAAATGATCATCATGATATACAGCCTGTCGTCTTATTTTCTCTAGCTGTTCTTGACTCTGTGTAGCCCGTCGCTTATAGTCTTGCAGCGACCGCCACAGCGCTTCACGTTGGAAGTTCTATAAGCCGTCAGTCTATCGGGACACTTGTTCCGTACATGGCTTACCTCGACTTCTGGCTGCACTTCAAAAGTTGGCAGCGATGCATCTAGTCTTGGCTTTTTATCAGAACCGTCTTCCGTCTTGGCCTTCCGCTTTGTCCTGCCAGACTCTTCACTCATGATGGCACAAGCCGAACGTTCAAGTGCGGCCTGAGATTCTTCTTTGCTGGCTAGCGTTCAGCAGATTCGGCACGATGTTCGTTGACTCGAGGCACGAGTCAATGGCTTACGCCAGGACGATATATAGCACTGACAGGTGAGTTCACGGAGCTGAGTCGGCAATCGTCCATCGTTGTAGCATCGAATAGCATCCACAGCACTGTTTTTCGTGCAACTATGAACAATGTTGATGAGATGCACATATAAGTTCGTTGAGGAGCTCAGCGCTTTTGCCCTCATAAGGCATACCGTGCGGTAGGTACCATATATGCATACGATAAATCACCGGACCTTTAGTTCAATGCCCGGGCACAAGTACATTAGGTCATGCAAGTACAAAGCTGCGCGGCTGCATGGAATATCAGGGGTTGTCTTGCACTTGAATTGATGCTCGAGCATGATCTTAGTTGATATGGCCGGACCTTAAAACTATGCTTCGGGAAGATTTATCTCATGAATTGATTCAACAGCTTGTTTATCCGCTTATACCAAGTCGTGTACTCGTACATTCATGAACGCAATCTCCAGTGGTATCAATAAAGGCGCTGTGAAGGTTGCGCCTAAGGCGAGTGGCAGTAGACGTTCTCGCCAACAACAAAATAGAGCAGTCATAAAAACAGGAACGTCCTTGGAAATTCAGAAAGAGTCCTCTGAGCACTTGTCGACCGATAGCGCGACGCATGTAATAGACAACTTCGATCCGAGCAAGAGCGCAACATCGCGAGCGATTCCTATAGTTGGACGTAGTATAGCTTCGAAGCGGGTCGATTCACTGTCCAGGAGTCGTCAGAAATATGGCGAACCATCGAAAGACGTCATGCAACTTATGACGGGTCCATCACACGAGTCGATGCCCGAAGGCAACAAAGTTGAAGTCGGTATATACCATGGATCCGCAGGTGTAGAATACCAGGACACTCCACAGTCAGCGCAAGCAGATACAATCATGCCGTCGGATAACTTAGACATAGATGTAACTATGATACAGGCTGAAAGCACGACTCCTGTCACAAATCGGACGATCAACTTTCCAGTTCCGGGTCATACACCATCTGCCGAATTCATCGACAAGTCGAATGTATCACAACCCACACCACCGGCCGTAAGCGAAGCACAAGCCAATACTCCCTGTACAATTGAAGCTCGCTCGACAAATCTGAATGAGCAGCTGCTACAAGTCGATGGGAGAAGCTACAAGCGCAATCGAAGGAAAGGAAATTCACGTGGCGAGATGAGGGAGTCTACTCCGGAGACCGCAGAATTCGAGATTATTGATGTCTCTGATGTACGTATGCTCGATTTATGCAAAGACTTAAGGAAGGGTCGCAAAAGCAGCAAGTATGAGCAGTTCAAGAGTCTAGCTGCTCAGAGAAAGCGACGGCGCTTGTTGGGAATGACTGCAGTGCAAGCGACTCCCACCACTATTGTTGATAGTGTGGTTACTAGCAACAACGAAAGTAATGGAATTGGTACGCTGCAAAAGTTCAAGTCGGATACCAATCATGGAGGGCGCGAGATAAGGTCAACTAGTGACGTCGAAGACGATGACATTGAGGATGAGGTCGAGCATCAAGTGTACTTACAAGAAATCACATCGAGGTAAGCAATGCTGTATGTCAGCTCATACGCACTCGCTAACTCAGTTAGTGCCCCACAAGTTCGTATTGTGGAAGGCAAGATTGTCTTAGATGTTGGATCTTTGCAAGTGGATCGAACGGCGCGTGATGCTGCGGGCTCTAGCGCTGTTGAATACGTGGAGGAGGATCCTCTCGAAAAGACTGTGAACAGTCGGTCTTATTCGAAACATAAGTCAACACCAAGATGGGACGCACTTGGAACGGAGTTATTTTATACAGGACTATCACAGTGGGGAACTGATTTCGATATGATCAGCAGAATGTTTCCGACTCGTACAAGAAAGCAGATCAAAAACAAATTTACTATTGAAGAGAAAAGGAACCCCACACTTGTGACACGAGCACTGCGCAAGAAAGAGCCGGTAGACATGCAAGAATATTCTCGCATCTCAGAAATCGATTTCCGGTCCGTTGCCCAATTAGAGCAAGACCTGGACGAGCTCAAAACAAGATTTGCTAATGAAAGAGAGGAAGCTATATTGGAAGCACAACAACGCAAAATAGAAGCACTGACTGGTGTCTCAGAGGTCCGACCAATCGAGGAACCAAGGAAGAAACGACATAGAGTTCACGATAATGGCATCGAAGTGGTTGGCAACATCGAGGAGATGGAAGAGGAAGAGAGACTCGCTGCGGCTCGCGCTGCTGCGAGTTCTGAAGGTGAGGATGAAGAATAAAATGATGGTGGGGCTGTCCCTCCAGCAGCAGCATCACGTCAGAAGCATACTTATTTAGCATCGGCATTGGCGTTATATAACACAACTGAATAATGACTTGTATTGTGCATCGCTTGAAGAATTTCATTCTTTCAAACAAAAATTGCATGATGTGTCTGGTGTACAGCAAAATGGATTGCTACCTATTTTCCCGAAATCGCACCGGTGTAGACCCATTTAGTACAGTACGGTACACAGTACTAGTACCTATTGGTATGTGTCATTACCCCACAATAAATAACCTGCGCAATCCCTGTCATGCCGACATTCATGGATACTTTGCATACTGTACTGTATACAATTCCGTGGTCAACATCTTTGCTGTTCAAGCACAATCGTTGCGCGAGCGCGTCAGCCTGTAAGATTACAAAGCGTCTTAGGAGGATTGAAAGGATCGAGGATCAGGATGGAATCTATACAGAGCGGCAATGATCTGCTGTTGGAAAGTCCGCTGCTAAGACTGCCTCAAGAGCTGATGAGGACAAACTTGAAGAATCAACAAAAGGTCGTTGAAAAGGATAGCTTGTATCTGATCAATCTGCTGAAGTTTCCATCAGTTACAGAAGGTTTGGAAGCACAGCTGGACTCGATGCTAGTGCGACTCAATACTATGAAGCGCAAGGTAACGACTGTCCGACAATTGCCCGCATGACTTTAAACAGTGTAGATGGAAGTCCTCAGAGAGGAAGAGCAGGAACATTTGTTACGGTCTCGAGTGCGTCTCGAACATCTGCATAAAGTGCTCCACGATTCAGCGGCTACAGAGGACAATCAGAGCGTGGCGACATTGCGGTTACGGAGGCTCGTCATAGATTTCATGCTACGCGAAGGATATGCAGATACTGCTCGAAAACTCTCCACTGAGTATCAAATCGACGAGTTACTGGATATTGATGTTTTTGTGCACAGCAAGACTGTGGCGGACTCGCTACGAAATCGAAGTACACAGAGCTGTCTTACTTGGTGCAATGAACATAAGAGCACATTACGAAAATCCAAGGTAATTTGCTGTGCCATGGCTGATAGGAACTAATTATAAATAGAACGCACTGGAATTCGAAGTCAGAAAACAGGAATTCATCGAACTCATACGTAAAGGTCTTTTAGAACAAGCCATTCAATATGCACACAAAAATCTATCAGTTCATAGGGAGCTGCGTCAAACAGAAGTTGATCAAGTGTGTGCACTGCTTTGTTTCCCTCCTGACACACAGATTGAGCCATACAAGGTACTAGAGATTCGGTACCGAAGCTTGCAGCTAATTATCGCAGCGCTTGTACTCCCATGACCGTTGGGAATTCTTGGCGAATCTGTTTATACAGACACATCACCACCTGTGTAATATACCAAGCAAATCACCGCTCGAAGTCGCTCTTTCCGCTGGCCTATCAGCACTGAAAACCACGAGTTGCTATGCTTGCAATGAGCCTCGGAGCAAGAATTCCCACAATCTTGCATCAACGTGTCCGATCTGTTCGCCAGAACTAAACGAACTTGCATGCGAGGTACCATTCTCCCACGCTGTAAGGTCGTACTTGGTGGATTCGTTGTCAGGCGACCCACTGGAAGGAGAAAATGAGCCTGTAGTCCTTCCCAATGGTCATATATATGGACTGAAGAGCTTGAAGGAATGGAGCACCAGACATTGTATCAAGGATCAGATGTTTGAGGATCCTGGCACGGGAGAGCTTTTCTCCTTGGCCTGTCTGAGAAAGGCGTTCGTCTTATAGTCAATCCGATGCGTGAAGTATCCGCACTTTTTTTCATTCCGACTCGTCTGAAGTATCCGCACTTGGTTTTCTTCCTGCAACGACTGCATTGTTTGATGCAGGGATCTTCGCTTGCCCATTTGTCTTCTTCTCAAATATGATCCATCTTGCTGACCTCTCTTCTCCTTTGCCGTGCGCGAATCCTGAGATAGATTTATCGTGTCCTTGTGTACGTCGATGCTCGTAACCAGGGTAATCAGCCCCATTGAATGCTCCACTAGTTTTGACCACGAGGCCCTGACTCTTTGCAAGCCTCCTGATATCCCACAAGTCATAAGTCTTGCTCACTGCGAGCGTGACAGCGATTGTTCCCTCAGTCTTGATGACGACTTGGGCACTCTTGAAGAATGCAGAGAGCATTTGCTGATTAGTCAAGATATTCCTTGCCTCATCTGCGATTCCTGCAGCTACATGTGGAAACATGAATATACAGACATCGAACTCTGAGCACTTGAACTTTGTATGCAGCTTTGTGGCATCGACGTTGTGTAGCACTTCACCGCAGCAGTCCTTGACGGTATTGACGAATTGTGTCGCATCAGGGTATTTCTGTAGTAGAGTGGCTTTATCATCAAAGGAAGTCGCCACAACATTCTCTGCGTGCTCAAGATGATTTTCTACGCAAGATGCGGAAAAGCTAAAGTTGCCTTCGCCAATAAAGAGTATCCTGTCCGTGCCACGGAAAGGTATGAGCCGTTTGATGTGCTGGACCTGACCATTCTTTTTCCCATTTGTACCAGCTTTCTGAGGCTGCGACTCGTTCCTGTCATTGATATGTTTGACTCGCTTGTCCTGAGCCTGTTGCTGCTTCAGTGCTGCTGCAAGAGATTTGCGCTTGGTCATGTGAGATGTCCCGACCTCGGTAGCACATAATCAGCATGAAGCAAGTGCTATGCAATTTTGTATAGTGTCGACACTCCTCCATAACCTCAATCAGGGCTCACAACAAAAAGACTGCAACGGGACAAAATACGTTATTAAGTCGCGGTCAGATGCACAGGGCATTTGTAGTATCGCTATAACAAGCAGAATCACCTTTGATATTACACGGCAAAGAGGATATCACAAGTTCAGTAGAGTTTGCTTCTTGAGATGCTGAATTTTATTTGTATTGTGCCCATAGGATTGCCTTTTTCTTCACGACACACATGTGCATGCTTCTTCTGTATATGCTCAAAAAACGGAGATGAATGCAAGACTAAAGCCCCAGCAAATCGGCCATCCCAGCAACATTGCTATTCGACTCCTTACTCAATTGCTCCAAGAATTGATAGATAATCGTAGTGCAGAGCAAGACAGCGGTACCAGAACCTAAAGCCCCCAAGAGATCGGAGCAGATAGCCAGGACCCCGATAGTGGCTCCAGAAAGCCAGGCGGCTGTCGGAATAACGCGTTTCAGCTCCTTATACATCGACTGCTCTCGATGACCTGCCATGACCATCTGTTGCTCCTTCAATTGTTTTGCGACATCACGAGGGCTGGAGCCGGAGACTTCAATCCAGAGCTTGGAAAATGTAGCACAGGCAGCGACGATAAACGTCACATACACAGCAGTATGGACTGGATCAAGTAGTGCCTCTTTCATGCTGATAGGGGCGCTCATATAATAGGCAATACCCGAGGTGGCTCTAATCTGCCCAGAGCCTTCGACACCCTCCCAGACGCCAAGAAGACCGACCAGGAAGTTTGAGGGAAATTTAGTATACAACATCTGAGAAATCAGAAACACGTTCGAGGTCAAGGCAGATTCCAGCATGATGGGCATCTGATTCATTCAGCACAGAAAGTAAGAATCGCCGAAAACTTACGTTCGAGGTGTAGAACAACTTCACAGGGAACGTGCCACGTTGTCCCCGGAACTTAGCAGATTTAACGGGAATTTCGACTCGGAATCCCTGTAGATAGACCACGGCGCCAAAGATCACAACCGTGGCCAACAAGTTGGACAGATTTGGAAGGTTCTGACGGAAGAATGCATCTTTAATTGCTCCAAATTTGTTGCTTCGAGTAAACAACAGGTGGAAGAATGCCAGCACGGCTCCCTCAAATTGAGGACCCTTGCCCGTGTTAATCGTGGTCGGACTAAACGATTTCCAGATAATGCTTTCACAGATGTTGGTCGCGATGAACAGCGAGATTCCAGAACCTAGCCCATATCCTTTCGAAAGAAGCTCGTCGAGTAGAATCACAATCATTGCGGCGGTAATTAGTTGCAAGCATAAAAGTAGACAGACACCCCAGCCGAGATCGGCAGGCTGACCATAAGAACCAGATAGCACGAACACGACAGCTTGTCCGATCGAGATGATTAGTGCAAGAACTTTCTGCATCGTTTGAAATAACTCTCGATCGGATTTCAAGTCCAAGTTGACATCGATCAATTGAGAACCAGCAAGTAGTTGAATGAACATTCCAGACGTGATGATTGGACTGATACCCTGGTCGCATTAGGACTTTTGAACCGATATGAAGCTCCTGCCTACCAATTCCATAAGGGTTCCACGGTTCGAAGCAAGAATCATCCGGAGAATGAAAAGTGGATCAGAAGAGTCAGACGAGACGATTCCATAGAGTGGAACTTGACTCATAACAAGGAATATCAATAGAGTCAGTCCTACAAAATCAGAACGAGTCCATTATAGAAAGGCAATAGACTGACCGGTCCATGTAATTCGCGTTTGAAACGTTGGCTTTCTCTCGGGTGAGATGATCTCAGGCAGGAAGGCACCAAAAGGCTTGACTAAATCAAGCACTCTGAGTGAACTCATGTTGACGGACGCGTCTTGAAGGATTCGATCACTTGAGGAGATTTCAAATGTTGTAGAGATCTATTGGGATGAAGTGAATTGATTGTCCGACAAGCGGTACGTGTTTGGGCTGCGCTGGCACACGGGGACAAGAGCAGGAGCCGGGAGAACTCCGGCAAGAATCTACGTGGGTTGTTCAGTAGAATGGATTTTGTCGAATCTGTGAAGTCCCAAGCCCTGCTGCTGGAGGTTGATCGGTGACAGGGACTTGACCAAGTATGTAAATCTCATACTAGCATTGATTACAAGCTCATTTTGCATATCTGGAGTTTGGAAGAGTGACAGAAGTGCTTACATGATATTCCTCGTCATAAGTTCAGAATAGAGATAGCTAAAGATAGAGATGGCCAGAACATAAACCTCACGAATCTTGTACCGTGAACAATCTGCCTCTAACAATTGAAGCCCACGCCGCAATGCAATTCTCAAAATGTCCCCCGCTATGAATTTCGCCACAACATGCCTCAAAGAAGCACACATTCGCTCTATCGTCTATATCAAAAATTTAGATTCGTCGCTTCCAGGTGATCGTCGGATGCAGTGTCATGAGTCAGATCATCGCTTGCAGTCTGGTCTTCCTGTATCAATTTCAAAAGCATCTTGATGCGTATCAGGCTCAAATAGCTTGGCACGTAGGGTGGTATCAGTTTGATCTCTCTGGCATCTGCAATCTCAAAGGATCCACTGTCGTCTAGAGCCACAGCGTCCAGAAGAATATCAGTCGTTTCCTCAGCGGTGACCCTGGACGAAACTGCTTTCAGTATCTCTGGACTGATCGGATTCTCGTAATCTGCTGGATAATATTGGTTTATCAGTTTATTGATTTGCCTATGTGACAGGCACCAGCAAATATCGTACAAGATTTCTATATCTGCTAGAGTTGCCTTCTTGAGCTGTAAGAGTTTGGTGGCCTGCATGAGGTGCTCTAATTGTAATGTGCCGTCGGGCAAATCGTGACTTTTACACCATTCTTCAACACGTGTAATATTGTAGTTGATCTGTAGACCTCTCTTCCAAGATAAAAAATTTCGTCTCATCAATAAATCGTTGAATGCAGTGACACCAACTAGCTTTAGAAGCTCAGTCATGGTCTGCAAGATCATTGATGGTTCGAGGTAGAAAGACTTCATCGCCTTGAACACCTTATTGAAGTGGTTCAAGAGGTCATCCATGGTTATAGTAGGCTGACTCCCTTGCAGTAGCTTGTTGAAAAATCGACTAGACTCACTCGTAATGAATCCAGGAAGTGACTGGGACTCAATAGTGGCAGGTATGATCATCTTGTGTAGTCTCTTCTTCAGCTCTTTCATCCAGGTGTGGTAAATGTTGAACTCGAGTGACTCCAGATCATGTTTGACGATGGAAATCAGACGATCGTATTCTTGCCACTCGAAATCATCCATATCAGTATTTTCAGTGTTCAGGATGTCCGTTTCAGCTAGCCAAACAAAAGACAGCATTTCATGGACATTGGATAGCCAGAATGCTCCGGGACTAATTGCGTCCTCGCCCTCATAAGTCATGACTTGTTGTTGTATAGACTGCATGACATTGGCAAGAAAGCGCTCGGACTCTTTGATAAACCCGAACTTCCACATCTCCGATACGATAAGATTGATCAAATGAGCCGGGAACAAAACATCTGCCTGGGATGGTGGTGTTTGCAAGTTGGGCTGTGGAATTTTGAGACTTTGTATCATGCCGTACATGATCTCGTTATTCATGAGGTCGTCATCCTCGAGGATGCTCATGATCTGTTCAGTAATGCTCTCTTTCGAATTCTGAGCATCAGGGCCACTGATCGAACGCTGAGAACTCTGTCTCATCCCGGCCAGTGACAATTTCCTGCCATTTGGATTGGAATTGTTGATCAAGGAAGTCTCATCACTAGCAATTTCAGTCACCAGTCCCATGCGACTGCCAGTACGGCCACGTTGAATAATTTGCCCGTTGCTACTATTTGATGCAATCTGGCGATCCATGTGTATCTGAGTAGGCCCTGCCAGTCGTTGGATCTCGTCCTTCATGGTGTTAATTTCTTGCTGTAAGCTGACCTTATCGCGTCGATATTCGTCAGCCTCTGCTTGAATCGACTCCAGGCGATGTGCTTTTGCTTCAAGATTGGTCTGTAGACTTTGTGCACGCACTTCCAATGCGTCTCTCTCTTCTTTGACCACGAAAAATTGTTTCTCTGTCTCGCGCAACCTATCTAGAGCCTCCTCGTGTTTCTTCAAGAGAGAATTAGCAGTTGTCAATTCGTCCTCCAAGCTCTTTACTGAGGTTTGATACTGTCGTCCAGATGTATGTCCAGCTTCGACAGTAGCTTGAAGTGCAGCGACCTGAGAATGCAAAGCCAAAGCTTCTGTTCGATGCTTCTGAATCTCTTGAGCTTGACTCATGATCTTTTGTTCTAATCCGGAGTTTTTCTGCTTGAATGCCTCGACCGTGCCTCGGTCTTTTCGTAATTGTTTTGCACGCTTTCGGCCGTTGTTGCCCCTGACACGTTTTTGGCATATCATAGCGGCTTTTCGCACTCGATAGAATGACTTGCGTTGTAAGTAGCCCCGCAATAAGGATTGTATCTTAACGCAAGCTCGTTCCTCGATAGCCTTTTGATACTGTCTACGGGCGAGATGACCATTGCAAGCACGTTGTATTTCAATTGCATGCTGCGCTTGCTCGCGCAAAAACATAGCTTTACGTTTAGCAATGACCATTCTTGACCGCGTCTGCAGAGCGATTATCACCGCTTTGAGTCGCTTGTATTTGATGAACACTAGCCAAGATCGAATGTGGGTTTGCAGCACTGTGGCACACTCATCAAGCCTGTCAGAACGCAGTTTCTCAAGATTTGCAAGTACTCCAGGCTTGAAAAAGATCTTTGTGAGACCAATTTGATATTTTGTCCGATCCGGTACGCACTTTTGCAATATCAGTTCCGACAGTCCTTTGTGGTTTTCCAGCTGATCCCACTGAGCAGACGGTACCAGCGAGTAGTAACGTTCGCCCAATTCCAGGAACGACCAGCGTGAGGGGAATCCTGCGCAGCTAATCCGGATGGTTTCTAGCACGCCACATGCTGTCAGTTGACTCATGACCATGCGCGGCTCGAACGCCCAAGCATTCTTGGCCTCGTTTGGTTTGATGCAGCGTATATAGTGAGCGTTAGTAGATCCTATCGTCTCCATCAATTGACTGAGCGAATTTTTGAATATTGCGCCAAGAGTGGGTTTTTTGGTTGATTTTCCAGCCTTTCGTGAGTTTGTATCGATGATGGTCTGTTCTTGCCCAAGCGCTGCATGTAATACCTCACGAACAAAGCTATTTTGAGAAGATATCAATGCCTCTAGATGTTGTTCACTCACAGTATCTCTGTTCTTTTCCAAGAACCCTTCACTTTCATAGGTCACCGGTAGTGCATAATGATTCACAGTAAACGATGTTTTTTTCAGCTTTGGAGCATTGAAATTGGGATTATCCTTCAGCTTCTCAGTCAAGGTTTGTCTGAATACTCCATCAGTTCCGGTGCCCAATTTGCTTTGCTCGTCCAGGAGAGAAAGAATTCCAGCTGAGCGATCTTCTATCATGTCAATACAGGATTGGTTGTCTGCAAAATCGATCATTTCCCAAGGGATGGACTCCCTTATGTATTCTTCTTGCTCCAGTTTAAATACATGGGATGTGAATTGTTGTTGAAGCTTCTCATTCGCATAATTGATGCAAAATTGTTCGAATGAATTGGTTTGAAAGTGCTCAAATCCATAGATATCGAGGACTCCGATGAAGGTCTTGACTCGAGCAAGGACCTCAGGAGTGGCAAGAGTAGCATTTACCGACTTGACTAACCACTCAAAGAGACTATTGTACAAGAATTTAGCAATCGAGTCTCTAACAACAATTGCATCCTTTGCATTTCTTGGGGATTCCATAGTTTCCTTCATGACTTTGCGCGATTGCTTAATCATCCATTTTCCAAACAGAGCTGGATCGACTCCTAGCAGCTGACAAGCCTTCTGCAGATGGGGATCAGAACTGTTCAGGGTAGCATCAGCACGAGATGCAGAGGCTGGTTGTATGTCGACGTTGCCGAGATGCAACAATGCTGCAAGAATCTGCCAGATTTGATCTTGCGTTTCTGGAAGTACCCCGATGGTCTCCAACGACTCACAAAGCTCCCGGAAATCTTGGCTATCGTCAACGTTCTTGATCTTAGGTTCGCCGCCCTGATTAAGGTATCGAAAATCCGTGCTGACGGTCAATCCAAGCTCCTTCTTTCTTGAGTCCGGCAATCCTTCACACAGTTGATAAAATACGTGGTAATTCCGCTCTGTTAGTGCTTGAAAATTCAGTCGTGAACGTTCAAGCAAGTAAGTCCTGATCCGGGCGCCAATGATGTCTGCTCGGTCGTCGAACATGATCTCGATATATTTTCCGAACCTTGAGGAGTTGTCATTCCTGGTCGTTTTGGCATTCCCAAATGCTTCCATAATTGGATTGGTGGCAATGATTTGTTCTTCAGTTTTGCTCATGCCACCAGAACGGGCGCCCTGCACGGTCTTGCGGGCTCGTGGCTTATCAGGATCTTCTACAGTAGCGAAATATCGCATGATATACTTCGCCGACACTGTCTTCCCGGCTCCAGATTCTCCAGAAACGATGATTGTTTGATTCTTCTTCTCGCGCAACATGCATCGATAAGCGTCCTCCGCAATGCCAAAAAGATGAGGTGCAACATCGATTTTGGGCTTACCAGAATATTGTTGTATAAATGCATCTGTATAGAGCGGCACTTTCGTGAAAGGGTTCACAGCAATGAGTACGATACCCGAGTACGTATAGATTTCTTGTCTTTCGTATCTGCTCCTAATAGAATGCAAGACTGAAGGCGTACTAAATGATAAGACGGTGTTCGTGCATGAGGTGATGGGACGTACTTCAGATTTGACAATTCTGTCAGATCTTGTATTGTCGGGGTTTCAATCGTTGCAGGATTTCTCAGCGCTGGCAGTTCCTCATTATCAGGGTTGCTTAAAGCCTGTAGCGTCGTTGTATATACATGCTCCTGATTTGTTTAGTATGAGACAACAATGTCTTTCCTGAATACACCTACTCGATCGAGATCATCTCTGAATTCAAGGAGGACTTCTCCGTTATCCTTAACATCTCTTCTTATAAGATCTCCTGAGACGAAACCCTCAACCTCATCGGGAAACCAGCAACGCTGACCAAGAGGATAGGCTTCACTAGGGGCCATTCGTTTTATCCAATGCGAAAGTCGATGCGCCGATTAGAGTGCTCAAGCACAAGGGTAAATACTGCTGACAAGTGCCGGCGGAGGAAGTCACGACTCCGCTATCAGCGTTTTCATGAATCTGTCTCATCCATGCCTATGTATCAACATATGGTTATTGTGTACACAATGCGTGGCTAGGCAAAGCGCTCCTATGAGAGTGCCCACCGGGTATCGTTACCAGTCAGAGGTTACGCGACTACCGTCTTACACGTGGGACTAGGACACATACGATATAGGTTCACGCCATCGATATCGTACCTATCGTTGTTCAATCATGACAAGTTCGGTTGGAGCTCTTACACTATGTAGCGTTGCCTCTCCAGGTGTCGCTGGGTGCCTTTCACCATTTCCCAACATAATTGATGTTTGCTATCAGTTGCCCAAACGGAGGACCACTAAGGACAGTACACGACAGGCACAAGAAGTCTACTAGTCGTTGATAAAGTACACGATCTTATTCTATCGCTATGTCGACAGATATACCTCAGAACAAGCGTCTGTCAGAACTCGCACCGACTCCAATGAACACTCCTGCTAGTGTGCCTTCTAACATGCAAGGTGCTCGAGCACCACAGATAGCCTCTATCGATGAGGAAGGTCGTGGTAAGTCTACCATTACAGACCAAAGCATACATCTAAATCATGCAGAGGAACGCGATAATATCGCATCTGCGCTCGCATCTAATCCTCAGCTTGTCTCAATGATTCAAGGTAAATTGGGAGACCTTGTTGGTCGCTCCTCAGGCTACATAGAATCTCTGTCTCCTCCAGTCCGTCGTCGAATCAATGGGCTCAAGGGTGTGCAGGCTGAGCACGCAAAGCTCGAAGCCAAATTTCAGGAAGAAATATTGGCCTTAGAGAAGAAATATTTGGAAAAATATCAGCCTCTCTACGACCGACGAGCTGCAATCATTGCTGGCAAGATCGAGCCCAGCGAAGATGAAGTGAAAATCGGCGTTGAGGAACAAGAGGCTGAAGAAGCACTAGGAACTTCAGAAGCGTCAGAAAGTCCAGACGCCACTGCCAGTATCGACCGTAAAACCGAAACCGAGAATATTACTGGGATTCCCGAGTTCTGGTTGACGTCCATGCGAAATGTCGTGTCCTTGTCAGAAATGATCACTGCTAGGGATGAGGAGGCACTCAAATTTGTAACAGACATCAGAATGGCTTATCTCGACAGACCAGGTTTCAAGCTTATATTTTCGTTTGCGAAGAACGAATTCTTCACCAACGAAACTCTCACCAAAACATATTATTACCAAGAAGAAGCCGGGTATGGAGGTGACTTTGTGTACGACCACGCGGACGGAGATGAAATTATGTGGTCTGGTGACAAGGATCTCACAGTCAGATTCGAAACCAAGAAACAAAGAAACAAGAATACTAAACAGACGCGCGTAGTGAAGAAAAGTATTCCTGTGGAAAGCTTCTTCAATTTTTTCAAACCTCCGGCAGTCCCAGATGACGACTCGAACGATGTTGCCTCCGACATCGACGAACGCCTCGAGCTCGACTATCAGATCGGCGAGGATATCAAAGAGAAATTGATTCCACGAGCTGTCGATTGGTTCACTGGAGCTGCGCTGGATTACGAAGAGTTGGACGAAAGCATGGACGGGGAGGATTTTGAGGGTTATGACGATGATGTAAGAACGTTGCATGTCGCAATAGCAAGGCAACTAATATGATCTAGGAAGAGTCGTCGGAAGGATCGGAGTCGGACGATGATGAAGATGAAGATGGCAAGCCCAAGGCTGATCCGCAGGAATGTCGTCAGCAGTGAAACAACTTATGTCTGACAGACACTGGCGTTGCTTTCCGCAAGAGGCTTAGTGTGCTCACTGAGTCAATCCGTCAAAGTATAGTATGCCTAGGAACGACCATATCGGTAATCTAGCACACTGTGTTTAGTGATGTAGACCATGAATGGCAGAATAAACGTTAGTCCGCTCGGGTGCACCCGGTCAAAAAGAAGTGATGAGCTTGTTTGCATGCATTTTAAGCTCCGTTACACGCTCTTGTCCAATTAGGACTTCACAAATCTTCCTTTGCCCAGTCGCTATATTCAGACTTCTTCTGGTTCAGGCTTGCCAATTCCCTGAAGCGCTTGGCTTCATAACCTGTACCCCTGTCTACACCGTCCCATCGATAGCCAGGACGTATTGCAAATCTGTTTGGAGCGAATCCGCCCTTATATGTCGGGCGAGAATCAATGTGTGTGTGATTGACAAGTCCGGCAGCGGGATCGTTCCATTGCATCTTCCCCCTCAAAGCCGCTTCAGTCTCTGCATGTCCAGCATAGCGACTGAATCCTTCTGAGCGAACTTTGTCCAGCTCAATCAAGCGTGCCTCCCGAGCTTTTTGCTGTACAAGCCCTTGTTGCATTGTCTTCTCCTTCTCTTTGTCAAGCTGCAAACGCTTCTGCTCTCTGGCTTTCTCTTGTTTTGCCAAGGTTATGTCAATACGTCGACCAGTCGCATCACGATAGATCGTCTCATGCTCACGACCCTCTGAAGAATGCATAGAGGCTCTGTACTTGTGCAACTGTGCATCATTGTGTAGTTTCGAAGCAGCAACAACTTGAGCTCTTGTCTGGAGACCAGCGCTAGACCCATCTTGCATAGAGTCCCCATGGCTCATAGTTTCTAGTGAAGCTGCTGTAACATTGCTGGGAGATTGGGGACCTTCGTGCGCATAAGCAGGACGAAAGCCTGTATTTACAGCTATATCTACCGGCCTGGTCTCGACCATCACTGGAGTATCTTCTGCACCTGTAGCAAGCTCGTTTGACCATCCAGTCAGGTCATCCACAACTACGGACGCATTTTGTCGCTTTCGCTTCTTGGACTTTGTGGTGTCCTTGTTGAGATATTTCGCGAGATATTCCAGACTCATCAAGAATGCTGAAATGCCAATCTATGAACGACTGATGAGTTTGTTGTCGTATACACAGATTATGTGGAGGAAGAGCTTGCTACTGAATATTCAAAGAACAGTCATGGCCGGTTTGCGGACATGACTTAGTCAGTTTAGTAAGCTACAACAAGAAGATACAGACTGCGATAGATAGATCGACAAATCGTCACATAGACATAGAATGGATTTTTATCAGTCGCAACATATACACATACCCGGCATTGTAAGACGATCACAGCGCTAGCATACGTGCCAAGCGTATACGTATGTACCTCACGAAGTGCTACGTATTCATATGTAGCTGTGGTACTGGGATGTTTCCTCGTATGTTACATGCCGTCCACGGGTACTGACCGGGGAGCCGCGCGGGCCGCTGCCGAGCAACAACCTGGAGCGAAACCCGAGACGCTTGATTCCCGGAGTGCATTGAGAACAAGATACTGGAAAACACTACAAGGATACGAATTACACATGAGCAGATCTGTGAACAGAGCTGAGTGACCACTTGAACAACAGCCTGAAACATAACTTGTTCGTGGTTCAGACTTGGTAACTTGCAATCCACATTGGGAACCAGCCTTGTGAACCAGATTACATAGACTGGAGCGACTCCGGTAGTAGTGGTGGAACATGAGCAGTGATGACTTTCAAAAGTTGAATCTGCACCCAACAGACAATGCTCTGTCTACAAAGACTACCAAATCGGTGTCTGTTGGCACAACGAATCCAGCTCAAAACCTCGCTCTTGGCAGCCTGAATGCCGCTCGTGGCAGACCCCCTCCACCAACTGCGGGTCCTGCAGTCGGCAATATGGACCCTGCAGTGTTGGCTCGTATCTCTATGGTAAGTAAATCAAGTCTCTGACGATCGGCTTGACTAATCTCTGGTAAGTTTGCAGGAAGAAACAAGGCATCCGGACCAAGCTCGCCTATACTATCTTCAGAATCGAATCCTGCCATTCCTAACTTGCCAGTCGCTGGTATGCCCGGAAGTCTCGCTGCCAAAAGAGTCAATGCTCCAGCACTCAAAATTGGTGGGGGTGGCCTCGGGGCCCGGCGAGGTCCAATGATGAAGCTTCCACAGTCCAGCAATCCCGCTACAGTCGATCCACAACAAACAGCCTTCTCCAAATATGCTGATGTCCTGTAATATATTCTCCTTCAAAGCCTTTTTTCGCTATTAACCACTATAGTGATAGCGCTACAGGCTCTTTAAAATTCAAGGGTGCTGTTTTGTCGTCCTCTGGAGTCAATTTTGGCAATGGTCGTGAATTCAAAGCTAAGATTGAGGACTTCGAAAAATTAGATGAGCTGGGACGTGGCAATTACGGTACGGTCTGGCGTGTTGTACACAAAGTTACGAAGGTACAAATGGCTATGAAAGAAATACGTCTGTCTCTCGAGGAGAGCGTCTTTTCCCAGATCATCATGGAGCTTGATGTTTTGCACAAAGCTGCTTGCCCCGAAATAGTGGACTTTTATGGAGCATTCTTTGTGGAAGGCTGCGTCTATATTCTGATGGAGTTTATGGATTGCGGATCACTCGAAAAAATCTTCACCACTAACGTAAAGGAAAGTGTCTTAGCTAAGATTACATTATCTACTGTCAGAGGACTTCGGACCCTGAAAGATAAGCACAACATTATACATGGAGATGTGAAGCCCACGAATATATTGGTCAATTCCAAGGGCGAGGTGAAGCTCTGCGATTTTGGTGTTAGTGGCAATCTCGTGGCAAGTATTGCTAAAACTAATATTGGCTGTCAATCCTACATGGCTCCAGAGCGAATCAAGAGCGAGAATGCGCAGTCAGGACCCTCCACGTATACTGTGCAATCAGATATTTGGTCACTTGGTCTGTCCATCTTAGAATTAGCTAAGGGAGGATATCCATATCCCCCGGAGACTTACAATAACATATTCGCGCAGCTCCAGGCGATTACCGATGGCGAACCACCAGAATTGCCAGCAGAAATCTATAGTGAAGAAGCTCGAGATTTCGTTAAGCAGTGTCTAAACAAACAACCATCTCTACGACCTCCATACGCCGTTCTACTACAACATCCTTGGCTCAAGAAGTCGGCAGATATCGAGGTCGACATGTGTGGGTGGATAAAGGAGGCACAAATTCAAACGCAGGAAGAGAAGCTCAAGGGCACCAAAAAGCCAACGCCAGCAATGCATTCATTCAACACCGCCGACAAGAAGATCATCCAGAGATGAAAATGAATGTGTCTACATCACGAGAAATGATATTTAAAGATCTCCACACTTGAAAGTACAAATGCCCGAATGGTGAGGGCAGATGATGAGCGAGAGCCACGCTACTTGCATAACTTTTGCTGAATGGAACGCATCTTTGACTGCTCAAGTAGCTCAAATTCATGTATATTCGACTGACATAGTCTGCGTCAACAAATTTGCGTGCTGAAGGATTGTTGATTTTGTCATTTGTTCCTACTGCTTGTCGCCTTGGCTGAGTGTATCAAGTGATCGACTTCGCTGGTGGATTTGCCCTTGAGGAGCTGGCGGGTCACTTCCATGACTGCGGCGGCGAAATTGTGTCGTCTGAGCTCGACTTCCTTGTCCCGGACAGCTCTGGCCTGCAGGGCCAAGCTTTTATCCTCTGCCGAGAGATGCCTGCCGTCATCGGCGAGGGGATCCCTCGTCAGCGCGAGGAGGTTGAAATGGACTTCGTCGGCGGCATACCTGCTCATTCGCTCGCCAATCACTTCTTGTAGTCTTTGTCCCATCTGGGCCGGACAAGGTCCATGATCGATCGGAGCGGGCTGTAGTCCATCGAGCTCGTATAAGCGTCCGTTGATTCTCGAATAGGCGACGAAATGGTGTGGTGCCTCACCACTCTCCTTGTCCCTCGGATCAGCGTCTTGATGAAACATTTCACTGCGGCTGAAGCTGTTGTGCACCGTCCGCAACAAGTCACTATTCGTCATGGCCTCGCCCCGCAAGTCCGCCGGAAACTGGGCCGTAAAGTCACGAAAGGAAGACAACTCTGTCCCGAGCTCCAAGTCTGGCTGGTTCAGGAGGATGGCCAAGAGTGCTTGCGTGCCACAGGCGTTCTGAATCTATTGCCGTATCAGAATGATGTTATTTATTGATTTTGCAGACGTGGACCATCATGTGTTTACAATTTGATGTGCGAACCAGAGATTCTCTTCATGTGCCAACGTGCCTCCCGATGTCACCTTGTCCTGATCATTCTGGTACTTGAAGAGAAAGATGACGCCGTAGTTTGGGGAGATGGTGTCCAGTGCTGCGGCATCGATCGAGAAGACCTCTTCCACCAAGACGTCCTTGACGCCCAGGTCAGAGATGAGAGCACTGAAGACGGCCGGATCAGACTCGATCGTCAACCACGACATTGTGTTTCTTTAGGTATACTACACACAAACCCTTAAAATCAATATCGCAGCTGGCGACCGTTGATATATCCCTACTTACCGAAGGTGATCACGACGATCAATCAAAAGCTTAATTCGTGGTGATGTTCGGCTAAAAGAACAATGTTCGTGGTATCGTTCACCGTGTTGTGGCACATGCATATATACTTTGAAGCACGTCACGGCCTACTTGTACATTCTATGTAATTCATGACCGCGATAATTCATAAAAAATCTATATTTACACGCTATTCTACAGTGTAATGCCAGTAATAGATCTATAGGCCTGCTGGATTAGCTATCATCCAAGGTCCTAAGCGATTTAAATCAACCACTTCCAGCGACAGAACCACGAGAGCGAGAGTGGTTGGAATCGTGAGGACTGCATAGGAATACTACCGTGAGTCAGCGAAAGGTTACCAAGGTAAAACAGAGTTTTACATACCCAACAAATCTTTGCAATTTCGTCCTCGAACACATCGTTGAGCTGGCACATACTTGCGACTTGTATCGCAGTCGGTGAACCTATGAGTAAGAACAGAACCACAACAAATATAGCTACGATCATCAGCACTGTCGAGACGCGGTGAAAATGAGGAGCGGAACATACGATCATCGATGACAGATATCGGTGCGAATCGTGCCAGAATTGCAAGTATAGGCAAAAGAAGCACGGGCACCAGTATCATGCGTGATACAATGGCAGTCCACACAGTCTTGTTGGAGTAAGGTAGAACTTCGTCAGATTCGGCCTTTTCTTGTGCCAGATTAGCTCCTAGCACAACCAGAATCAGAGGTACCGCGCAATCCCCTGCTGTGCTTACTGCCGTTGTCACTGAATTGTACTGAAATGTGCCCTTCGTGAAAAAGAACTTTTGTAGACCGGGCACGCAGGCCACGATCAGCGCGATGATCATGGCCCACAAGGGCGGGTTGAGGAAACCGTAGAATGTGTTGGCAGCATTGAGGGAGAAACTCCTGACTGATGAAACAAAGTCTCGCTTTCGACTCTGCGATTGCAGAGCTGGAAACTGTGTCAACTCTCCTGATTCGTCAAGCCCTTGTGGATCATGAGCGTCGGAACCGGTGCTAGGTTTCAATGACTCCGGTGGATTGCCAGGATACATAGGATTCACACGACTTTCATGGTTCGAATGATCATTGCCATTTGATGGGACATCGTCTCTGTACGGCTCATCTCGATAAGTTTCGTGGCCGGCGTCTGAACGGCGTGGCGAGTTTAAGCGAGATTCTGGATCCACCAGTGATGCATGTTCAGTTTCGTCCCCTGGTCGTGTCTTGGCAAACAGATAATTGTAACCGTACGACCATCGAATCGAGAGGCCGAGCTGCGAGAAGACAAGTAGGTACAGAATACCACGAGAGGCGACGGCTTCGTCGGTATCGTTCTCACGCTGGTCCCAATAGAGTCCGTCGAGTGAGTGTGCCAGGGCAGTGACAAGTGCTAGAGGAAGACTGTTACTGTTCTGAAACACTGTACAGCCGATAACGAATCTCGTTTGTTTCGAAGGTAGATGCATGGCACGAGAAGCTCCGAGACCAACCAAGTAACTGATTCCGGTCAGGAGAACGAAGGTGATTGGAAGCAACCACAGATCCTTTAGTTGATCAGTTGACAACGACCCAGCTAATTTGCTCGCCACTAGACATGGTGTAAAAAGGTTCATATTCAAGTTTGATATCGTCTTTTGTGACTCTTTAGACAGAGTTTTGCGCTTCGCCAGCACATAGCCTCCGGCCGAGAGCATGACTACCTCCAAAATCGATTCGAGAGTTTTGAGGAAAAGGACTCCGAATGGAGCCTGTGTGTTGTCCCCCATCCTTAGTGCAATCGCACTCCTTTTGAGCGAAGTGGAAGTTTTGTCAATAGGGAAAGATTCTCTGTGAGTGATGTCGTCTAACCGTAGACAGAGGATCGCTATCTCGTGGGTTAGATTGGTTGGTGGTTGAATGACAAGACAGCCACTAACTACTCAACCTTGGAGTTCGCAGCTGCGCCGCAAATGACTCGACCCGTTGACGTACGGGAATCGAGAATCGAGAATCGAGAAGAATCGCCGAACTCCTCCCAAGAATGGAGGGAGTTGATCAGCGGCAGCTATTACCTAGAACGTGTCAGCTCTTTACACGTGAAAGGGATCATTCTGCCTGCCTGACCAGTTGCTGCTGGAGAGACGTTCCAACGTTGGTTGACGTACAGTCGTTCGTTGCGTTCTAGCACTTCCTCCACGCACTGATGAGCACTGATCTCAATTCGAACCAATCTCGTGTCGTGTCCCCCATTCATCCCACGCAGCACCTACAAGGCTGATTACCTCAAGTAAGTTCCGACTTGTCTTTTCCTGGACCTCCACGCACCACTTCTACGGACATACATTCATCACGCGCTTTGTCTATTGATTGTCCCTGATATCTTCCTGGCAAAAGCGGAGCTGGTGTGCGCTCGTCCAGGGATACATAAAACTCCGGATCGCTTTCTTTCGGTCCCACAGCCATAAGCTCTCCTGCTCTGCTCGTCCTTCTCGAGAGGTCTACTTCAGACTATCATCAAGACACGAGAAGCCGTCTTTTGCACAGCAGTGCATCGCCAAGTAACCTTTTCCAGATTGTTCTACAAGCGCTCGATTTATAGCTTCGAAAGATCATAAGACTCTGCGAAGATGAAATTGCAATCATTACTTTCATGTACAATTCTCGTCTCAATCGCTGATGCGTGGACGTGCAAATCTATACAGTTGGACAACCGACAATTTGATATTTCAGCCTTGGAAGGCGACTATCAGATGGCATCTAGCACGGAGACACCGCCCTCGGTGCGTCATGTTGTATACACATTGAACCCCTGCGGTCCGATTGCGGTAAATAAAGAGGTCGCTGAGACCGATCGATGCCCGGCAGACACGAGGGTGTGTAAAGTGGTGTCAATCGAGAAGAACTCCGCAGACCGAACTGTCATCGAAGTGACACCGTATGCCCGGGACGACACGAGAAGCTCTGTCATCAAAGAGCTAGCCGATAACGATGCAAAATTAGAAGGCTTCCAGATGGAAATCCCTGGCGCGGAAGGTGCTAAGCTGTCCGCTACCATTCAATTCACATGTGATAAGGACATTGACGTGGGAGAGCCGGAACATTATGGCTACGACTACGGAGGCGTGGCCAAGTTCAGATGGAAGACAAAGCATGCCTGCACATCGAGAGATGACAGCACACCTAAAAAACCAGATCAGGGCTCGGACCGTGGTGCGCCTCGCAAGGCGTCGTCCTGGGGTTTCTTCACATGGTTGTTTTTAGTGGTTTTCATGGTCATTGCCTCATTCCTCGTCTTTACATTGTTTTTGAACTACAACCGATATGGACAAGTCGGTCTGGACTTCATACCTGCCATGGACTCTGTCAAGGTGAAGCTTTGTGTGCAAAGGCCCTTACAATGCTGACTCGATAGGATATCCCTTACCTGTTCAAGGACTTCGCTAGCCAAGTCGTTGATACAGTCAAAGGGTCTGGCACAGGACGAAGCGGGTACTCAGCAGTCTAAGATGATCAGAGTCAATGTTGCGTCTCCAGAGGCAGATAGCCCACCACTGGCAACGACACTAGCACTTAAGCTTACCATGGATTGAGGTTTTCTACAGTTCGCAGCAAAGCTCCGGACGTCCCCTAGTGCATATCACCACCAGATGATGGTGACTTGGATGTCGGATATCTGCTCATCACAACGGGTTCGTTTCATGTTACCAGGTGTTTCTCACCGACACAAGTGCGTCGTCCTGCTTTTGGTGGATCTCGAAAATTTAACTTTCCGTCGTGTCCAATCATTTTCTGCCATCGATGTCAATTACATCGTTGAGACTCTGTATGCATATAGATGTTGGTAGTTTAGCAACATTTCATGAACACAGCATCATTCAGTGCTTTACCGGATATGCTTTTTTGGTTCATACGAGTAACGCGGCGATGGTGTTGAGGCTGATTGTGGTTTCCAGTGTTTCACCTGGTTCGTGGTCGATCCTTAGCTACATACCAGAACAGACAACTTTAGACTCACAATTGTCTGAGATGGTAGCCAGTCTAGACAGATTGATGGATGCTCTTCATGACATCAGTTTCATCCTTGTTTCCATTGATCAGGACTTCTAAGTGTCTGTAAAGCACAGGAGTACAGGGAAGGAATGGAAAACTGGCTCTACACAACGTGTAAGTACGTCGATTTGTCTACCTCTCTGTTTGAGAAGTATTTCAGATCCCAGTCATAATGGACAGTGCTGTATGAGCAGCTCAGATACTGATCTTGACTGAACAGACTCTAGACAGCACGTGCTGTCTCACTGCCTCGACTGATCATGATCATGTGCAGATGATCAACATTGATGGAGCAAGCACTTTCAACCAGCGGGTGACATTTCCTAACTTACGAGGGATTTTGGGGAAATGATTGCCCTGACGCTGCTGGGATCGCCCTTACGAAACTACACAATCACTAGCGTGTGCGCTTTCCGCAGACACAATCATTCATATTTCTACCTCGCTTGTTCGACCGATACAACGCGTGAGTAAATAATGAGCGCACAAGTCAAACTCAATTCGTATGCATATCGAAAAAGGCAGTGGACCTGAATACTGAGCAACTTAGGAGCGATAATGAGACATTTACGGTCGATCGTGAGGTGGCAGAGAAGTCCATTTTAATCAAGAATATGATTGAGGACATTGGCGATTCGGACGAAGCGTAAGTCGGAAGAGTGCTATGCCATGACTGAAAGAGCACGACTAAACCTCCTTAGTATACCACTACCAAATGTCAACGCCAACGTGCTAAAGAAAGTTATCGAATGGTGCGAATGCCACAGATCCGACCCAGCCCCAGAAGGTCCAGACGAGGGGACTGGACTAATGCAGAAGAAGCAAAGCTCGACCGATATGAGTGAGTGGGACCAAAAATTCATGGCTGTCGACCAGGAGATGCTGTTCGAGATCATTCTAGCTGCAAACTACATGGACATCAAACCACTATTGGACTGTGGTTGCAAGACTGTCGCCAACATGATCAAGGGAAAGACACCCGACGAAATCCGAAAGACTTTCAATATTGTCAAGGACTTTACCCCTGAAGAAGAAGCTACAATCAGGCGAGAAAATGAGTGGGCAGAGGACCGCTAAATACGCATTCATGCCGAAACCAGGCACTGATATAGCTACTGAAGTGCTTCGTCGACGCCGCCCAGTGACGCATTCCGCATTATTTCGTTCATTATAGGCTGTGAATATAGTCGCGCCGCATAAGGTACGGATCGTGCGAGCCGGCTAAAGCACATATATTTACGAGCCGCTAGAAACCGCGTTCCGACTTACAAGCTTAATCTGTTCATAGCAATAGGAAATACTTCTATAAAATTGCCTCATCGGCACGATGCCGAGCAGACGCTGTGCATGGTATCATATGCTGAAGCGTACAACCATATCGCCTGAATACAGCATGAGCGTGCACGGTTGACTTCCGGATCATTGACTTGCAGTTTACCGTGCCTTGAAATGGGCGAATCGAGAATTCGATTACAGTGCTTAAAAGCTCGGAAAAGGCCTCTTTCCAGCGCGACCACACTCACACACGCAATTGCTTCTATCAGCAATAACAAGCACGAACGTAAACACTCAAATGGTTACATGAGATTTGCATGACGAGTGGCGAGTCTCACTGTGGTTATATCTTTCGTCCTTCGACCATAATGACCTGCAGTGTCAGTCTTCCTCAAAAGGTAGCGCTTAGCCGAGCATACATGATATCCTATATGATTAGTCTTGAGCATAAACTTTATCGTAGCATGCAAGTACCGAATTTTGTCTTGAGCGGTGGATCGTTGTATATGGGCTTGTCTGTCGTGCTTGGTTGCAACTGGAAAGCGACCTCGGCGAAAGCTCCAATCCTGATTAAACATTAGCACCAAAGATAGGTACACGTCGAACGACAATTTTCCCCACATCTGTTGGCGAGTCTGCCAGCCAAGAGAGCCCCCGGCCTTTGCTTTGTCCTCGGACAATTCTGAAGCTACAACATTGAATTTTTCTCCAGTCTTCAGTCTCTCAATTGCCTGCAACACCTTGCTCTGTTTCTCACACATGATGTGCCGGACGTTGACGCTATTTGCGACCTTGAGTTTTCCATCATCCTTAGTGCTCGTGCTCTTCTTACCCGCCATCGCACTGTTCAAGGCGGAGCGGACCCTTTCTCCACTCAAGTCAAGTCCGATCCACAGTGCTAAGCTGGACGGCAATCAAAGCGTCAAGGGACTGTTGTTGCATGATGGTATTGTTGGACAACCAGCTGGAGATGATTTGCATGTGTTCAGATGCCAGTGCGCGGAGCTCTCAGCTAGACTCTCCACAATTGCACATATTGCACATATTTGTGGTTGTAATTCGCAGCAGGATACACGATGGACACAAGAGCCGCAGTTGTAGCGCATTTCAGAATGCAGGACCAAGGTCAATAGAGTGGTGACAGTAAATATGAGCAGTCGGACCCGTCGCTTCTTCGACGACGACGAGGACGACGACGAAAATGCTGCAAATGGGGATCAGCCTAAAGGTTGGAGCAGGAGTAGGAAGACGAATGGCACGGTTGTACGAGACCGCCGTAATGGTGTATCACGAGATCCTTTGTCGGAGGTACGGGCGATCGTCGAAGATGACTGGAAGGAAACATTGGACGAGAACTTTCATCCAATCACCTTGGCTCTGGATATGCTTGACACCAGCTCCCTCGGTCGAGCTCGCGACCTCGAACACTTCAAACATACCAATTTGCAAATAGAGCAGGCCTTGCAAAGTACGGTGAATGAACACTTTCAAGGTTTCAATGCTTCTGTGGGGACCTATGGACAGATGACCGGCTCGGTGACAGAATCTAGCAAACAAGTCCGTAGTGCCCGAGATGCACTACTTCGTGCGAAAGTACAGCTGTCATCAAAAAGAACAGACCTCTTAGACATGTCAGCAAAGTCCAACCAATATCAAGGCATGATCAAACTATTACGTCAAGTGTAAGACCTATCTCGATGGTTCAAACTTGCTCTGACTCGCCCTAGTGCTGAATTACAGAGGTTACCAGAGGAATTGGAAGCACAACTGTCTTCAAAACACTTTTTGCAAGCCGTGGATACACTGGGTCATGCCGCGGCTCTTGCTAATAAAGAAGAAATGATGGAGATTCCTGCCTTGAACGATTTGCGACAGTACCTAAAGTCCCAAGCTGTGAGTCTCGTGGAAATTCTGGTTGAAGAATTGCACAATCATCTCTATCTGAAGTCGCCATATTGTGACAGCAGATGGGCTAGTTATATCAGTGGACAAGCCGATCTTCCTGTGATCGCTCTCAGTAATCAGAGAGAGCCCGGTGAGAAGAAAATCCGAAAGCATAGTACAGTTGGGCACCTTGAACTAGAACAACATCAGATGCGACAAGAAGACACAGAGTTTACTGGCCCTCTAGTTGGCGATACAAAGCATCCGGAGCTTGACTCACTTCAATACATTGTGATTATCACACAGTCCTTGTTCTCTATGGGCAAATTGCCCTACGCATTGGAAACTATGGATCAACGAGTCCCTGTGGAAATCGCGCAGGTCGTTTTGCGAACAAAGACTGAAGTACTGGGTCGTCATCGAGGCCTCCAGTCGCTCTTGTCACTTGAAACCAATTCGTTGAGTCATGAAACGCAGCATGCCAACTTAGAACCCCTGAGGGATCTGCTGTGGACATTGTTCTCGAAGTGGGATGCTATACTACAGGCGCATCGTGCTCTGTATGATGCAGTTGGTCTTCTGCAAGATCGTCGTGCCTCAGGCTCGCGATCCGCAGGACATACTGGGGCGTACGATTTCCACATAGTATGGCAGCCACTTGAACTTGAGCTAAACTCGATTCTCGATGAGTTCTTGATCCCGAAAAACGATCACGCACATCGGTCTGATGAAAGCAGAGCCTGGAATCCTCTGTTCAACGACCGGTCTAGAAATGGTGCACCTGGCAGCCTCTTCAAGATCAGTCAAGCACACTCGACGAAAGATCATGCATTTGCGAACGAAGAGTATGAATTGAGAGAAATGTTACAGAACTCGGTGCCTGGTCTCTTATCGGAGAAGAGCGATATTGCAACTGCCGAAGATGCCGCATCCAATGGCCAACCAATCTTACGCCATGCTTTAGCTCCGCGAACACCTTTCAATATCACAGCTGTCCTTCAGCCGACTACGGCTTTCTTGAAACGTGCTACCCGTATTGTGCCGTTCTCAACAGGGCCTGACTCAAACAAGCTTGCTTCCTTCTTAGATGGTTTCTTGGAATCAAAGTACTATTCTCAATTGACAGAATCAGTTGATGTTCTCTACCGAGAAGTTATCACCCAGAAGGGGGGACAACTTGACACATCTGGCAGTCTTGAGTCCCATCATTACTTGCGAGATGCTAATGGAATGCTGTCACTAGTCAGCAGACTAACTACGCTGCTCTCCGGGATTTTCTATCGTCGGGCCATGTTTGCTGAGACAATTCTCAGTATCGTTGCCAATTTTTATCAGCAGTGTGTGACATGGCTGACTCGATTGACAGCCAACGAGAACCCAGATGCACACCTTGGCGCCCTAAAATTGGGTTCTGCATGGGCCAACAGACAGGAGATTCGAGATCTATGGCTGACATATGATTTAAGTGCTGCAAACGAACTTTCCAACTATGAGGCACTAGCCATCGAGACCGAGGTGATATTCCGTATGAAGAAGGACTTTGTGATCAAAGCTGAGGATCTTTTACAGGATCCCTCCAATTTTCACAGTCTGATGAATCTATATGAAGCTGTCGTCCATTTCGAGAAGGAAGTAAGAAAACTACTGTCAGGTGCAGGTACCAAGAGTCCGTCACCCGTCGAGTTTTCTGCTGAGGCTCATGCTGCCCTGGACAAATTATTGTCATCCTGGCAGACACTAGCTCGGTCTATTCTGATAGTTATCAGAATGGAACTGAGAGCCCATGTACTATTTTACCTGCAAACAATACTTGGGCAAGGCAACTATAATATCGAGGAGAAGGCGAACGAAGTCGACAGTTTTGTGGTCGACTTGAATTCGGATTTATCATCAATATGCGCGCTTCTCGGACAGACTTCGACGGACGAGTATCGTTTCCTGATGACCGGATTGGCCACGCTCGTGACTGATGTTTTGATCGAAGACTGCTCGTCAATTGCGATAATGACGAGGCAAGGAGCGGAGAAATTGGCTCTGGACATATCTGCACTACAGCAGAATTTGCGTAACCTTGTCTCTGATCCAGCGGATGCTGATCTTTCACGCGCTATAAAATTTTACTCGCACTTTCAACTAGGCCCTCGAGGTCTGTCCGACCTGGCTGCCGATACGTCCTTCAGCTTCACACACGAACAGTCGGCAAAGCTGATGACATTGATGTATTCCCTTGAGCTGGCGAATGAGGCATTACACAGAGCTGGCAATCGCGACAGCATATCTGCCAAAAGAAAGCAATTGAATCAACATCTGGAAAAATTATCTACACAAATGCTTTCCGTCGCCTGAAACTCCTTGCCTCGCAACTGGACCACAATTATGCACAAATAAAGTCTTTTAAAGCACAGAGACAAAAGACGTGGCAAAAGGCTGCTCTCCCTGAACGACCACTTTCATCACAAGCTGGCTTACTCGTCTGCTTTAACTGGGCTCGAAAAGATGCGTCCTGGAAGGGCGATACTTCAAATTGATGCGAGATGCTGTAGTTCCTACAATACCTGCTCCCAGGCTGCTAGCTCAAACACATGCCCATACTGTACATAGCATTTATTGTACCCTAATTCAGCTCTCCTGCAGTCCCATTAAGCTAGATGGAACCAATGCCGCAATGCTCGCTTCAAGGCTTCGAAAAATAAACCAATCATTTTGTGCTGCTTATAGTGGACGCAGACGAAAGTACTACCTCATCGATCGTAGCGTTGTTGGACGCGGAGTCTCCTGTTTCCCAATACTGAAGGCTGTCTGCTCGGATCTTGTCGTTGTCGTCCTTACTTTTCGGCCCGTCGGAGCGATGGCCGACTACTCAAAAGTTAGTCTAGTCGTGATGGGATGTCTATATATGCAACTTGCAGTAAATTCGTAGAATGAATCAGACTTCGAGGAATCAGACCCACTCAAGTCTTGTAACGGTCTACGGACACGTTTTCTCGATTTAGTGCTTGGACTGCTCTGCCCTGTGTTTTCCTTGTCGTTGAATATCAGGTATTTGGCTGCAGACATGGTCTGGAATGGGATGGTTCCGATCAGTAGAGACGAACGCAACAAAGGATCGACCAACACCCCCACAAGACTTACTCGACAAGTCGACAGACGACCCTGATATGAGAAATCGAGTGGCAAGACAGGAAGGAGCGTGCTTGTGTCGTGCTCTGTCCATATCGTGTCCTACGAAGAGTGCATCATGGCAACCAAGTTTTCGGAGAATCATCGATACGACCATACGAGCGCATATGAAAGACAACAGACGACACAACATGCATCTCCCAGCTGATAAAGTTGCACGACCGAAAACACTCCTGCCACCACCACAACCTGTGAGACAAACCACCTGGAGAATAGTTCTAGTTCACACAAAAGACTGATCTTTGACAAGAATGTCTGCTTTCGAGGGCAACATTTCTTCCCCGATGGTTGCGCTCATGCGGGAATGCATCAACACGCCGTGCAGAGGATCAGATCTCGGCGCCAACGATTTAATCACGGTGGTACGACAAGAATTCAATGACTCCCCGCTGTCAATCAAGCGAACAGGACTACGCTCGTCCAAGAAATCCAAAGTCGTCTCTTTCGAGGACGATGCGACCTCTTCCTCATCACCTACCAAAAGTGCCCGGCGAAAACGCCGCGCCAGTCGTCTCCAGAACCCGACTCCTCGAAAACCACTCGCCGATATCGCAAATCACGAAAACGTGCGGCCCAGTACTGCGGAAATTCAATCGCTTGACAAGACCAAACACGCGCGACTCGATCTCTGCGAAAGCGGCAACACTGTGAAAAGAGTCGCTAAACTGCGCGATGGTTCCGCCAAACTCACGAATGCCGAGCAAGAGGTGGATTCGAGACTCGAGATGATGTCCTACGAAATCGAGGAGAAAGATCAGAAAATCGCCCAATTGACATCTCTGGTCAAGTATCTCTCTGCCGAAGTCAAAATATATACCAGTAGTCTCGAGCAACAAGTAGAGGAACAAAAGAAGGTCATACAAGCACTCGAAGGTCGTCTAAAGAATGCGGAACTCGTATAATACATCGCTATTTGCTAATGCTATGTGAATTGACAATGCTCCTTTCATGCCACCTCACCCTGGAACTCCGTCGACCATGCGAAAACGTTCATCAAGGAGATGAAGCCAATAGTTCCTTTGCACGACGCACGTTGTCTTGTAAGGTGGACAATTGGCGAGGTACAATATCGCGTGCGAGTACATGGTCATCGAACTGTACAGGGACAATCTGCATAACTTCAGGATCGTAAAATGAGCTTCGGATCCTGGGTTTATGACTTGTCTTTGTGGTTGTAGCAGGTAATTTCGCTGACTGGGCCAAGCGCAACTGTTGTTCTCTCGTCGCGGCTCGGGCTAGTCCTAGTGGACTAATGGTGGTGCTTGTATGAGATAGCATGACTTGTAGTTGTTCTTCAAATAATGTAACATCAGCCATGCTTTCGATTGACAGAATATTACAATAAGTTACTGGGGATTTACGGTCCGATAAGACTTCGGAAATCATCAATTCGTTGTATAACTCTTCTTTGTTGATTTTGTCAAATCGAATGACCAGAACCGGGAAGGAACGATCAGACTCATCCGCTATCGTTTGCAGCAAGCTCAAGAAGCCTCCACGATCTGGATCTGGATCTCCAGAGCATTGAAATATGAAAGCACCAGTTCCCTGCAGGGATTTGACCGTTGTATTTGCATCAACGATTTCAATCTCGAGATCAGTCTCGCCTTTGCATCGAGAGATCCTCCTCATATTACTGGTCAGTCCAAACTTTGTGGCAAACCATTGCTTGCTTGATGTATCGGATAGTGCAATAAGCAGCCTCCATGGTTGCTCTGATTCAGCAATCTCGACATTAGTCATTATCTTGTCGATATCCAGAGGCGCCCAGAAGTTCTGAGCAGTCCCTTGTGCCCGCTTTATATCCTCACTCGTCGTAAGTCCACCTTGAGTCTGCTCAGATCGTGTCCGTTTGCGACCAGAACGTCCTCGATACAATTCATGGAAAGCGGCCTCGTAGTCAGCTTGTCGTTGAGCTTCTGCTGCGGCTCTTTCTTGTTCCTGTCGACGGCGCAATAGGGCACTCTTACAAGCAGCTTTGACACGCGACCACGCATAGCTGCGATCTTTTGTTCTCCTCCAATGCAAAGCATAGGTCTCGCACACGACCTGATGTATCTGGTTGCGTACGAGATTGACAAAAAGATCTTCCGATAAATCCTGTATCATCCTGTCAACATCCTTTGCCTTGGCTTCCTTGCGCAGCAGATTTTCTGAATCGATAGATCTCTTGACGTTAGCTGATTCGCAAGCGACCTGTGATTTGACGTTCAGCGGTCGAACATGATCTACTACTGATCGTGGAGCATGACCTGTCACAGGAGTATCTGAGTGTGCTGAGGGAGTCTTGACTTTGATCGTCTCTGCCACCGGTATAGTGCTTGTTGAGAATGTCTGGAAGGGCGAGAACGAGTTCGCAGTTGTGCAGACTGATGACGGTTTCTCGGGAAATGATGGGTTAGATTCCGCAGCAAATATTGGCCCACTATCCATAAGCTTATTTTGTCCCGAAATCTTGAACGAAGTAGTTTGAGCGAGCTGCTTGCTCTCCTTGGTAACTGTCGCCTTCACGATAGTCTGATCGTTCACACTTGACGTCCCCGGCATATTACTATTGTTGATAACATCTCCGAAAGAGCGTGATCCGCGCTTATATTCCACCAGTGTGTTTGAGAACTTTTGCTTTATATCTGGTCGGGACTCTATCACATGTGAGTTAGAGACGTATTTTTGGTTGAGTATACATACCATCGAATGGGGTGGATTTGTTCAGGATTGCTCGATGCACACCATCTTCATCAGGCCTGACGATAATGCCGTATTGTTCGCACTGGTTTTCAACCTCAATCTCATCATCGCAACCTAGCATTGTGACAAGCTCATCAACGCTTGGCGGTTTCAATGCGGCTATGAAAGCTTTCCTCATACACTTCAGTGCTCCCTTGCGGACATCATTGAATTGAGTCTCACATAAGCAGGCCATCGTGTAGCTTGTCTCAGGAGCCCTTACGAGTTCAAAGAATCTAGTATAAGCGTTGTATGATCCTTCACTATTCGGGGGTTTGAATCTCCCAATTTCTTCGTTCGATCGTTGAGCGTATTTGTACAAGCGCAGAGCATGGCGAAGCAGTCTATTTTTGCGAACATGTGCTGGCAATGTCTGCACATGCCTAAGCACATCAGGATCTCGCAGGCGAGTCATGACATGGTATGCACGAAATTCAGCCTCGTATGCGTGATCGCCGACACTATGTCGGTGATCATCATAATATTCGGCCAGAGATTGGAGTGCTGAACAGATTAGCACTAGGCATCGTTGTAGAACGAATGTTTCGTACTCTTCCGCAGTTGCTCCATTTCTTGATGGGCATCGAAGCCGTCTATACCACACATCTGATGCAAGCTCAATATGTGAAACCGGACTATGCGTTCATGGCATTCAATGGCGAGAGATCCGCGCTCATTTTGTAGTGTGAAGTCTTGTCTTATTGATCGGGTGCGGTCTCGAACAAATCCATGTGTATCCTTATCTAGCGGTGTACTTTTAGAGACGATCTTAGTGACGAGGTAGTCTAGTGTCTGCTTTAGCGTTGCTGGTGGTCGAACATCTGATGGCAGTGCTTGCTCATTTCCCGCAGCTGGCCTGTGAAATGCCTTTATAGCTAAATTCTTGTCGATCCTGCCAGTTACAGGATTAACCTCCCAACGCTTCACATCATTCTGAAATTCTCGTTGTTCCCGTTCGTACAACGGACACATGTCAAGACAGGTTCCACGAAATACTTGGGCATCTTCGAGTGCCTTAGGCTTGCTTGGATCATCGATTAGTCCTCGTTTGATGGCATCGAGCCTCTCTTGTTCACGCAAAACTGTAAGTTCTGCATATATGTTGTCGGCAGGACCCTCAAATGTCTTGGTCGTCTCAAACTTGTGGTCTGTCGAGCCCGGCTCGAGTAGCATCGAGGTTTGATCCAATATCCACGAATGTTCACCTGAGGATTTCAGAATAATAGTCTCTCTATCGGACTGGCAAATTGACGACTAAGCATATTATTGCGCGAGCACCCGAGCTCCAAGCGTCAAGACACGTCAGAGCACATACATCAACAGTCTTCTGCACACCGGTCACCTGGTCAGTAGTGAATGATACAAAATCGTTGTACACACAGCTTGTGTCAACAAATTAGGTCCAAAGCTCGGATCTGATCGTGTATGTGGGGGTCGGATCGATTATGTTTTGCGGTAAGTATTCTGACCATCAAGACCCAAGTGCAGTATAATGCAAGACTGAAAGTACTTTGATATAACCTTCTGCAATCACATCTCAGATTCATACCAAGCAATCGAGACATACTCATCAATCATGAGCTACTCAGTGTTCGGACTTGGCAATCCCCTTTTGGATTTGCAGACTAAATCTCCAGAGCTATTGGAGAAATATAATCTTAAACCTAATGATGCAATTTTGGCAGAAGAGAAGCACGAGCCACTCTATGACGAAGTCATGAAGAAGTCAGATGTCGAATACACAGCTGGTGGAGCTGCTCAGAATGCCTTACGTGGAGCTTCGTACATGATGCCGCCAAACTCGACAGTGTACGTCGGATGTGTAGGCAAGGACAAGTATGCAGAGCAATTAACCGCCTCGAATGAGCGCGAGGGATTGCGAGCAGAATACTTGGTCGATGCAAACACACCGACAGGAACTTGTGCTGTCATCCTGAGCAATAATGATCGATCTCTATGCACACGCCTTGGTGCTGCCAACAATTACAAACTTGAGCATCTCAAAAGCCCGGAAATCTGGAAGTATGTGGAAGGTGCAAAATACTATTACGTCGGTGGATTCCATCTCACTGTCTGTGTACCTGCGATCCTGGCACTCGGTGAGCACGCCGCTGAGAACAACAAAGTGTTCATTATGAATTTGTCCGCCCCATTCTTAGCACAGTTCTTCAAGGAGCAGATGGATTCGGTTGCGCCATACTGGGACTATCTCATCGGGAATGAGAGCGAGGCATTAGCTTATGCCGAATCGCACGATCTCAAGGTAAGGATCGAATCACTCACATTTACAAGCACTTATCTTGTAGACAACTGATATCACTGAAATTGCAAAGCACTTTGCTAAATTACCGAAAAAGAACACGCAAAGACAAAGAGTGGTAATCATTACACAAGGTGCAGAATCTACCATCGTTGTGCAAGCACAGGCTGGTGGTGATCTCAAAGTCGACACTTACAAGGTCAACAAGATCGAGTCAAGCAAAATAGTTGATACCAATGGTGCTGGAGACGCTTTCGCTGGAGGATTCCTAGGAACTTTGGCTCTTGGTAAGACCCTCGAGGAGTCTATACACGGAGGACATTGGCTAGCTAGCGAATCGATTTCTCTCATGGGCCCAAACGTGAGTGCATTGGGATGCTTCTATATGAGTGTGTACTAATCTTTGGCTAGTTCCCAGTTCCCAAAAAGACGTTCAAAGCATAATTTATGTGTAAAATGGGACTGTTGCAGAGCAGAACTTTGAGTCCTGGTTGTAGCTGACTTCAAGGCACTGTCCAAGGGAGTGATCAGTCATGAAGCGATAACGATAAAAAGCACTATGCTCCAATTTAGAAATCAAGTCAACCATAGAAGTCAAGGATGATGTCCTGAGTGAAGCAAAAAGCATCTATAGCTGCATGTTATTGTGTGAAGTGCATTGATCCTGACTCCAATCGTGAATACACGCCTCCTAGTCAAGGTTGACATCTTTTCAAGCCACATCGCTTGATGGATGCATATGATCATAGTGTGATTGACTAACAGATGACAACGCAACACAGAAGGAGAATACAATAAAGTCAAGGTCGGGGAGTGGGCGTCCGACTCGAAATGGTAAGTTGTTTGATTTGTTCATATCGTAGAATTTGTGTATGGCTATGACGATGCTGATAACGTGGGAATACGGAATGGGTTCGCAAAGAGTCAACTCCCGTTGCATGACGATGTGAAGGGATTCTAGACATCAACCTCACGTCGTGAACCTCGGATCAATCCAGTTCTTCGAGCAGCGATGAGACCGACCTTCTGACCTGGTACGGATGAACGTGCCATGGTGGAAGCTTTTCCAATGTGCTGGTGATTACCTCCACCGTGAGGGTGGTCGACAGGGTTCATTGCCACACCACGAGTTCGTGGCCAACAGTTCCTCTTGACCTTGAATTTGTGGTGAGCACGTCCGGCCTTGAGCATAGGTTTGTCAATTCGACCACCTCCAGCAACAACTCCAATCATTCCTCGAGCGGTCGATGGGACAATCTTCTTAGCGCCGGATGGCAACTTGAGTCTGGTTTTACCGGTGTCGAGATCATGTCCAACAACGATAACATAGTTACCAGATGTACGTCCCAAGGCACCACGATCTCCCATCTTCTCCTCTACATTTGATGCAATCGAACCTTCTGGCATCGAACCCAAAGGCAAGATGTTTCCGACATTCAAAGTGGCCTTCTTTCCAGCATAGATGAACTGTCCGGTGTACATACCCTCGTTGGCGATGAAGGTCTCGGTTCGAAGCTTGTACTTGTATGGATCTCGGAATACAACCTTAGCTAAAGGCGCTCCACGACCCGGATCGTGAATGATGTCCTTGATGACACCTCTGATATATCCATGTCGCTCAGCATAATCCAATGTTCTGTGCTGTGCGGCTCCTTTCCTGAGTCTTGTGTGAGACTTGAAGATACCACCAGACTTTCTCTGGGCACGAATGACTCGACCCATTTGTACTATCTATATTAGTCCTGCTCAACTACAACAAAACACATGGAGTTTGCTGAAGCATGCTTGATCGGTAGCGCAAGAATCGGCAGGTCAGGAAATTGTCAATACTGGCACTTTCGGACACTGAGTGCTGGTCGTGTTGAATCCATGACTTCCATTCCTTTGCAACTCTCAGATCAGAGCGTAATTTGTCACGCATATGCTCGCACGCCTCCATGAAGTTTCGAATGATTTGTACACACCTTATTGTCTTGATGAAGGCTGGGAAACTTGAGGAATCTGAGGTTTATTCAAATAGTCATTTGTGTAGAGCAACACTTCCACCAGGCGAGACTGCTGCTACCGCCGGTGTTTGCGGATCGAGACGACGAAAAAATTGACCTTCAGAGCTCCTCTGACAGAGCGATGTGCACGTGCATAAGAAGGTCGTATCTACGGGTGTACTTACTCCAAAGAGATAATGTGTTGCGACATCCGCAGCCACGATCGGACTGATCCTGGCTCTATTGAATCACCATAAACAAAAGGCTATATTGAAATGCTACGAGCACAAGTTGATCTGCCAATCGCAGGATCTCTCGTGGATGCATGTTGTTCAGTCCGAGACTTTCAGAACAGATCTGGCCAAAAAGGCGTATGAGAGCACCTTCGAAATCGAACGCGAGTTGCGAAGCACACTCAAGAAACTGCCGCCATTTGCTCCGGAGTGCGAATACCTCCGACAAAGGTTACTGCATCAGTCTGAACATGATCATGACTGACGCTTCAGACTTAGAAAAGCGTATGAGGATGTGATCTTTCTTGACTTCAATTTTGCACATGAACAAGAAATAGAAGTATCATTATGGAAAAAGGTGCATTACAAGACCATTGAAGCATACCGCTCGTGTATAGTCAAGGTGAATTGAAATCGAGCTTTGGGAATACTTCGCTGACGATCAGTTCAACTCAGCCAATGGCAAATCTAAGCCAGTTGAGTATCGAAAACTTCTATCACATTTCACGAAATTCACGAAGGAGTCTTCTACCTATTATCGAACTTATGTAGTGAGGTTGATTGTACATTTCAAGATTCACAATCTGAACTATGTCGTACGTACTCTCAAAATGGACTTGCCGACGCCGGAAGCAGACAGTCTGAATTGCTCGGCAGAGCTCATTGAGTTGGTGACCAGGTCCTGTCATATGAGTCTGATTTACCTTGGGGATCTGTCCAGGTATCGAGAATTACAGGCACCGAGCAAGAATGGTGAGAAGAATTGGGGTCCTGCCATGGGATATTACCAATTTGCGCGAAAGTTGTTACCTTTTGCCGGTGCACCAATGAATCAACTGGCAGTCATTGCTATATACACAAACAACGTGCTTGGCTCGACCTATTTCTTTCTCCGAGCTGTATGCGCATCGGAGCCGTTTCCGACGGCTCGAGAGAACCTTCTGCTTGGTTTTCGAAAATTGCTCATTAAGCAAGGATCGAGCGACATGAGTATGACCGAGCTGTTCCTTCAAATTGTCGCTGGCATTTATCTCAACGACGAGAATCCTGACCTCGGGCTTCAAAAGAAAAGAGTCCTATCCTCAATGAGACAGCTGATCACTGATCGTCAGGTCTCCGCCGACGTTTTGAATCAATTGATCAGTATCAATCTAGGAGTTTTATCCTTGTTGCGTGAAGCTAGTGTCGAATCCGGACCTGTTGGTGAGTCCAGTGTGTCTAAGGTTGAGGATATTCTGGCCTTCACTTCGGATCTTATCAGTCTATTCTTGGACATCTCGAGGCAGAGGACCAGTGCCATTTCCACAATCTCGGCAGATCTGTCCGCCAATGTTGACCCGGTGCTTCGTCGAATTCTTCCTGTACTTCGGATCAGCTCAAGGTGGATCAAAATCAACTTGTTAGCAAGTCGTCCATTGTGGACTAAGTACATCTCTGCTATGACTCTTTGTGGTAGCAAATTTCCGCGAGCCGCTTTACCATCGGTCCTCTACTCTTTGTCAGAAGACTTGGAAATGAGAGGCTTCAGGCCGCTCGAAGGCAAACTTGTCGATGAGAGCTCACAAGAGCATAGCGCTGTGGATAGACCTGATGAAATGCTCATTCGATTATCCGCGCTTCTTTCCGACGCAGCTGAAATCGCGGTCGGGATCGTACGTATATTCGTAACGTAATATGCTATTTCTAACTTGATCAGGAACGAGAACTTGCTGCCGTAGGAGGTTCTAGGCCCCGGAATCAGATTGTTACTCCACGACACGAGTGCGCCGAGGACGGAACTTTGCTCAAAGATAAAAGTCAACTCGAGGCGAGGCTGCATGATATCCAACAAGCACAACTCAGGACCCCAACATCAATTGATCGCGAAGAGGCGATCTCTCATGCAAGTGAGCCTAGCATGGCTTTTTCACTGAACAAAATGGTAGACTCCTTGGTAGGGCAAAATGATGAGGAGGAAGTAATCCTCTTTAAAGGTCGCAAGCAAATGGAAACGTCGAGCCACAAGACCATGACTACCGACGATGTACATGTTGTGCCATTGCCGGCACACAATGAGCAATGGCTAGACTCGGCCAGGAGAGAGGCTGGTCCCAATACACCCTGGAAAGCTTCTTAGCGACGTAACAATATTGGGAAAAGGATAGGCAACAAAGCTCGTGGAAGTCACGGGCATCCTCACTATCCCTTTAGATATGCCTCTTAACATGATCCACTTCGTTTCGGCTCAATCATGAAGCTGAAGTGTCTGACTCTGGCAACTATTTTGTGATTCATGGGAAGGAGCTGCGGAGGACTATTCACCATTTCGATACTTCCAGCATACCGTCCTTTGACTTTTGCTGGACAGGAAAGAGAGTGTGAGTAGTATCTACGAGCATTTTCAGGCATGCAATGCACGTCAGTAAAGTCATGCTTGCATGGAATGATTGATTCGTGTAAGTGACAGACGCGCGACTTGTAGCTCATTGGTAATGCATTCAATTCGAGAGAAACAAGTCAGGTGATTAGTTGCAAAAGCCAGTCCTGGACAAGGGCGATTTATAGTTTTCTACATGGTACCTCGCAACACGATCAAGTCTCCATTTCCGTGGTATCTGCTTCTCCTTGCACATCCTCCGGCTCAGTATCTGGTGAGAATGACCGTGGAGTATCCGCTCGATCACTCGTTTCCTCATATTTGCTCTCCCTCCTCCTGACGGTTGTCTCTTCTGGTGTGTTACTCCCAGTACTTGTGGTGCCGAGTGATTGATTGAATTTGAGAGCGGCTTTCTTGTTGGTCTCTTGGTATTCCGCTCGAGTGACCTGGGTGGCTTGTACATGAGCCGTATGTTTTGTCAATTCGCAGCCTGCTTGGCAGGTATACATGATTGGATCCTCTGGAGCGTAAATTCCCAACTCGAATTCGTCGGGTGCCAAGGCCCGCAAGTCCTTTTCGAATCTCTCTGCAAAACCTGGAAATTTCGTGTTGCCACCAATGAGCACAATGTTGTCGAGCAACAGTGCCTTGATTGGTTCGTCCAAGTCCTTGATTGATTCCATGACTCCCTCCACGATACCGCACTGACTCGATCCAATGTCGGATGGTCGAAAGAGTAGTTCCGGAACGGCAAAGAGTTCATATTTGAGCGTCAAGAATTGCGTCTCGTCGTCCATCATGGTGGATTCGTCCGCGACATGACCGGGGACATTTCTGGAAAAGTCGGGCAACACAAAAGTCTTGCTCAATTCTCCCCTTCGAGCGCGTTCCATGTCTCTCGCGAAATCGTCCGTCACGAAACAACATTCTTCCTTGATTTGGTTCATCAACTGCGTCTCTTCCATCATGTTGTATTGTCGAAACGAGACCATCTCTTTGAGTACATTGGTCAGGAACTTTCCACCGACATTGAGTCTCTTGATCGATCGATGAACCGGTACACCATTGATGACTGGCGTGATGTGCGTGAACGAATAACCGGAATCTACCACGAGGACTACTTCCACACAAGTCGCGTCATCAGGACTGCGCAGGTGGCCCAATGTGCTCCAAGGTATCAGAGATGCCGGTGTGCATCTGATGTAAGACTCAAACTTGTATTCCTCAAAGACCATCTCATCACAATTGGCCTGGAGCGTTGAAAAGTTGTTGGGTGCTTCCGTCAGCAACAAGAGCTCATTTGAGAAATTAATCTAGTATATCAGTCAGTACATGTATCAAATCATGCAGGTGAAGCCTGTCGACGCACATTTGGGAATTTGTCCTTGAAGATAAAGTCCCAAATAGCTTTCTCCGTCTCCCAGTTTGTCAAATATCCCTACGCGAGTATGAGTCCCTGATCACCCAACATCCTTCATTAGGCCCTTACCTTTTCATGCGGACGGCGATACTGAAGCGTGGTCAGAAAGGTCTGTTCATGAGACTGATCCGCGATGAGGATTTGACGATTGTCCTTGGATCGCGTGACGCAGTTGGGTATGATAAAGTTCCGCTCCCCATCTGATATCTTGATTGTGTACGCCCCATTGTCAATCACTAGCATAGTATACACGGGATGGACGCAGATATGTGAACAAAGCGAGATGGAGCCTGTGAGACCCGAGATGAACTGATCACCTCTCCATATATTGTGGGTTACCGAAAGAAGTTTACGTCGAGTCTAGCGAATATGATTATTGTCCAGGTGTTGTCCAAATAAGAACGGAAGTGAAAGGAGATGACTTGCGAGGAGACTGTCGAAAAGGCACGTCGTAGTGTTGTAACCCAGTTCAAGTCAACACTGCTTCGGCATACCGGTAAGTCTCAGGTTTCATCCTGTCACCTTCACCTCGAGAAATGATCACTGATCACGAACACAATGGCTGATCACAAACTGACCGATTGTTTCGTTGTTTAGAGCCTCACAAAAGTACGCACAACAACAGCAGGGAAAATGCTCAGTAATATTTAATGTCAATAGCTCTGTATTCTTGCGGATGCACGCAGTCAATGCCACACGTATGGTTTGCCAATTGCTAATGTTCCCCTCTTTGTCATGCCTCTCGCTTCACATACTTTGAACTCGCCGATTACTGATGAAGAAAATGAGAGAAATGCACTAGCTCGCCTGCAAACCTCAACAGCACATGCCTTTACTTGCGGACTTGTCAGCAATATGTACTCGATTACTGTAGTCGCTGCGATTCGCCTGTGCACTCCGTGCGCGATCCGTCTGTTCACTATCCAGTATCAGACGACGCGTAATCGTCATGAAGAGCTCTTCTATGCCCGTGTCCCTTTCATCCTTGCTAGAGATCTCGTGGCATAACTCGAGAGCCTCTTCGAACTTGAGCCCAAAGTGTGCTGCAGCATACTCCACTGATGTCTTGAATGGCACTTCCCGAGCAGTGCTATTCGCCTTGACGAGATCGAGCTTAGTACCTAGCTGGTGTTAGATGAATGACTTGTACAATGAATAATTGAACCAACCAACAATGTGAATCAGGACATCAGACGGCATATTTGTCCTCAGTTCACTCAGCCAGCTGTGCATCTTCTTGAAGGACTCCATCGAAGTGACATCATAACACAAGACAGCAGCGTGGGAACCCCTGTAATACATTGGAGTCATGGAGCGGAATCGTTCCTGTCCTGCAGTGTCCCAGATCTATCGCACACATTAGCAGATGCACCAATAGATGTTGGTTATCATCGCTTTTGACGGACCTGTAAACGCACAGTCGCATTGTCCACAACAATCTTCTTGGCCAGGAATGATGCACCTATAGTGCTCGCGCCATTCTCTTGAAATGTCGAATTTACATAACGCAGCACAAGACTCGACTTGCCCACGCCTTGTTGTCCTAGGACGACCACTTTGCGATCCAACTCATTTCGCTGATACGGAGTATGGTGGGGGTGGTGTCCATACCTAGGACCGGTAGGCATCCGAAGGTTCGCCAGCGAAAGGACGGACCAGATTGGACAATCTAGAGGACCAGTCGCGATAGGTACGGTTTTCCGAGGCTTTCGACGCGCTTTCTTGGTCGATGACGATCGTTACGTCTGAGGTTTCGTTGGTGTGTTTGGTGGTTGTCGGCAATTGGAACTCTGGCGACAACAAATTATCTAGAAGGAGACCACAAACCCGTGGCAAAGTCCCGCGTCCCGTAACGCGTGAAGGGAGCTCCGTTCACTTGTCCTCGGTAGGATGATTTTGGTATTGTGCCATCACTATTGTGACCACAATAATACCTCAGACACGCATACCGATCGTGCACTTCACACTCAACAGGTAGGGTAAGTCAAGATACAGTTACTGAATTGCCATTGAAACGATACAGCAGGAAGTTTCATCATGTCGTGGCAAGCATATATCGATACCTCACTCCTGGGCACCGGCAAGATAGACAAGGCAGGCATCTATAGCCGCGCTGGTGACTCCACCTGGGCAAGTTCTACAGGCTTCACTGTGAGTCAGACTCAACTTTGATTGGACACGTAGCTGACAAATTACAACAGTTGTCCGCTGCTGAGCTCAAAACAATCGCTGGAGGATTCGACAATGCCAGCTCAATTCAAGCGAGTGGTGTGAAGGTCATGGGAGAGAAGTATCTCACCATCAGAGCCGAGGACCGTTCAGTCTATGGAAAGAAGGGCAACAAAGGACTGATCTGTGTACGTACGAAGCAGGCCATCATCATTGGGCACTACCCTGAATCAACCCAGCCGGGCGAGGCCGCCAAGATTGTTGAGGGACTGGGAGACTATCTCATCAGCGCGCAATACTAGAAGGGGTCCCTCATCACGATCACTATTTGCTGAATGTTGATGAGCCACGAGTGAAATGACAAGTATATAAATATGAATGTGAGCCGCACAAATGATACCAGATCAGCTCTCAACGCCGTAAAATCTATGCCAAATGCTCCGCTAAAAGTTTCCCGAAACCTTGAAGTCCATGATACACCAAACTTTTGACCACTACTGATCATCGTCCTCTTCATCGACTATAGCATCAACCTGCGATCGTGAGGTCTGGCCGTTCGTGCTGTGTCTGATGTCGGTATCTGATTCATCATCCTCGTCATTGTTCAGATTCCGCGCTGCTCGCTCGCCGACGTATCCCAAGAGTTCTTTGTTCCACTCTGCTTCATGACAAATTGGACATTGTAATGATCGGTGGAAAAAGGTGTCGTAGCACTTGTAATGAAATCTGCAGGCACAATTCAAGTTTGGACAACGGTATCCCTGCATCATTAGCACAAGCCACGACCTTTGAATGTAATGAAGGTCTACCATGGTTAAGAACTCTTTGCAGGCATGACAAGACTTAATGGCCTCAAAGGCCTCATCATTTTCATTGTAAGTTTCTTTGAGGTAGCCCTGCAATTCCATCAAAGTCCTTGCTGTGAGCGTATAGTATCCCTGAGGCGATTGCTGCAGCCACGACTCTTCCACAAATTGTCTGAGTGCTTGCTCCCCATGAGCCTTGGTCAGGCCAATGGACGATGCTTCACGTACAGCATCCATTTTAGCAACTGCCAGTGTTTCTGACCTTCGAGTGTTGTTTGTGACGAAGATGTAATTTAGCAGTGCCTTGAAGTACGCAATGTCTGTTTGAGAATGCAATGTAGCGAGCTGAGTCAATTGATCTGACGTCGTATTGCACAAGACCCAGATGTTGCGGCCATCTATCTGATCGATGGTTCGTCGAATTTCGTAATCGAGTTCGGAGATGTCTGTATTGATTGTTGCAATCGTCTCGTCGATAATTTCACGAGAGACTACGTCCCTGTCTCCATCATGGACCAATTCCGCAATCACGGCTCTTAGGTTGTTCTCGGTCAGAGCATTTTGGGACAAGAACGTCTGCACAAGGCACTGTAGCGCTTGTGAGAGTGCCATGCATCAACACCACCTTGACAGAACACTCTAGTGAGGTAGCATTTCCGTCTGCAATAATGATCCGGACGTTTTGCTCAATTTGTTTTGTAGTTCAGACGCGATTAGACGCGCGATTTCAGCAAGTGAATTCACGTGTACTCTCCAGCATTGAAGCAATTCCAGGTTGAGCTCAAGCCTGTGAGCGGGCAGCCAAAACACCTGTTTCACCGTTGGAGAGCCTGGAGATTCATCTCGTGAATTCGTTACCCCAGAGTGCAATCCATCCTCGGCCGGTCGCTGTCTTTGGCTGCGCACATGTCATGCTGCACAAACTTCCGTTTCTTGCACTTGTATGCTTTCGTCTCCTGTCCTGCACAAGAGCGCCAAAGCTGAGTTCACGATCTAATCACTTTAGCTTCACTTCAAGTCGACTACAGTCTTTGGAATGGATGACGATGAGCCGACCGAGGTCGTGGCTGCCTTTTTGAGGGCTGTCGGTACTGCTGGATACGATCATGCCATTATTCAATGTACTCGTTGTGTCAGTGCTAGCAAACAGGAGACGATCTTCGAACTCACTGTGACTTCGGACTTATGCAACACTCTTGGGTCAATGCACGGAGGTACAAGAGCACGTTGTATGCACATGGTTCATCGTTAATGTTGGAAGGTGCCCTAGCGACCTCTATAGACCTGCTTACTGTGCGTGACGAGTCTTGCAGTGATTCAAAATCCATCTTCTAATCGGTTTTAGAGTGCGGCTATAACACCTCACAGTCGTGGTGCGTGAATTCGGAGTGTGAATATTATGAGTACAAGAATACTGAAGCGAGCCTAGATGGATTCTGGGAGCTTGCAGGCGTGTCTAGACAATTGAATGTCACTTACCTTCGACCAGCCAAGATTGACAGCAAGGTTCTGTTCAAGTGCAAGGTCGTAGCCATAGGAAGACGCACATGTGCCTTGAGCTGCGATGTTGTTGATGCGGATAGTGGAAAACTCGTCGCGATGTAAGATGCCCAACCTGAAACACTTTCGATATATAGACTAACACACTCAGTGGATTTCACGACAAGGTATGGGGCCGCAGCCTGCTCAGGATTGGCCGGTTTCTGACAATGATAGGTCAATATCGATACGCCTCGTCTATAACACGACAGAGAGTCTTGCGCCGATCAGAGAAAAAGAGAGTGTGACAAGCTGTGGATGAAAGCACAGTCCACACGTATCATGTCCTGTCATAAAATGGGTTCCAGCACAAGCTGCTAGTTCTTGGAGTTCTTATGTACGGTATAGCCATAGATATGAAATAGAGTACCTGGGAAGATGAATGATCAGGGTCCATCTTGATTGCTTGTGCTCATGGATATTTGTATTTGGGACGCGCTTCGTGAAACAATTTGTGATTGTGCAATCGCGAGAGACGCTGAGACAAAAAGTCGACAGGAGCGGCGCTGCCAACACCATGAAATGACGCAGTAGGTAATCAAGGCATGAGTCACAAGGGCTCTTTCAAAGAGACAATGGGTATTGCACCATTTGTAAGCTTAAGTGAGAAGGAGACTGACACCCTTGGCAATGATCATGGGGTAGCAAGAGACAGATTCAAGGATGCGCACAAGAACGGGCTGCATGTGTCCCAGTGGGGGAGGTACAGTGGGGCTGGGCTGCCACAGAAAGAGGGAGCCTCCGTGTTTCCGAACTTCCCGAGCTCTTCCAGACTTTCTGCACGCCCAATTTTGGAAAGATCTGGAGCCGGTGGAATCTCAGCAGGGAAAGTGGCCAGAATTGGTAACACCCAGCCTCCCGAACCTGTATTCGTTTCTTGGAAAGTTCTGATTGGACAAACTCCACTGACTGACTGACTTGATTGCTTGATTGATTGATTGACTGATTGACTGATTGATTGTTCGAGCCTCGATTCCGTTCATCCTTCAGCTGCAGCTCCCTTTCGATCCCTCCGCCTCCTCCTTCAGTCCTGCTCCACCAATCACTCCAGACAGCATCAAGCAGCAGCAGCAGCAGCGCACCTCCATCGATTCCCATAAGAACTCTCATCTCGTCCCTGGTGTCTTGATCAGGCGCAGCCAGACACCAGACGCTCTTCTTCTTCTTCTTCTTGATCATCTCCTCTCTCTCTCTCTCTTCACAGGCAGACACCATGACCTCTGTCGCTGCCCCAATCAAGGACTTTAGCATCCACTCCTCAGACGTATGCACTCTTACATCATCTTACAAGGGCGTCATTGGGGAAAATACGACGCTGACACAATATTAGACTTCCCTTCGCTCGACTTCTTCTCTGGAACGACAGGCACTTCAATACCAACTCGACTTTGAACGTCTCAATACGCCATCACTCTCGAAACAGAGGGTGACTGTGACCGAGGCTCAAGCGGAAAAGCAGGCCAACTTGGCCGTCTGCGCAAAGATTGAAAAGGCCATCGGACGCAGACTCTCGCTCCAGGACGCCGAATTCACGAGAAAGGTCAAGAGTGTCGCGCCCGCTCTGATGAAGGAGACGAATGCTCAGTTTCCCTCTACACTGAAGAAGCAATAACGCCGGCTCTGATTCGAGTCTCTCTTTTTTATTCTTCTTCTTCTTCTTCATCTTTCTTTTTTTGGTACGGGAAAACTGTGTCGGGCGTATATATATATATATGGGATATTGGCTGGGCAATTCTTTTTGCATCATTTTTGCTAAAGTTATTTCAACATTACCTACAATGTACATAGAATTTCATCACCATTTCAATAATCTTTTCAAACAAGTCACGTACTTCATCAATACTGTCACGAGAGCAAGAAAATATAAAAACACAATCGATTCAATGGAAAGTGTTTTCTACAAGATGACGTCCCAGAAATGATCCATTCCCTGACCACCTTCCCAGACTGCCAAGCCAACACCATACTCTCTCGCCAAGTGGATTCTGTGCAGCAACGAGAGCACGGTAGGGTACCAAATGGTCCACAACTTGCCATCGAGACCGTGTTCTGCTTGCTTCTCGTCCCATTCGACAGTCAATGGTATAGATACCTGAGAGAACTCTAGTAGACCTCTATATTCGGTCGCAGTGATGGTATTGATGACTCCATCGGAAGTGAATGTGTATCCATAAAAGTTTAGTCCCATCAGCAGCTTATGCGCCAGAGATGACGGTTGCTTATCTGTAGTTGTAAAAGACTCGGTCGTGTCATCAATATCGTCATCGTCGTCAAAGGGATCTTTGTCGTCTTCATCATCCTCGTTAGCTGTCATACTTTCAGAACCATCCTCACGATTCGTGCGAGATCCAAGTAGTTCGTCCAGCATCTGTCCCAGCCATGGCAAGGGCGCATTGCCGATGCTCTGACCTTGTGCGGCACCGTGATCATATGCATTGAGACTGAAAAAATCGACGTGATTCGCGACTTTCAGCATGTCTCGTCTGGAGAATGGCGAAACTTCGTGCAATTTGTGATGAGCCGGTATCACCAAAACGAGCTCTTTACCCGCTTTGTGCAGTGCCTGTCCTAACTGAGTGACCAAGTGACTCATCTGTGCCACGTAGGATATTTCCAGAGTGATTCCGTGGTAGCCTCTCAAGGTGACCTCCTTCAGTATGGTCCTGATGATGTCTGCCACCTCGTTGCGTGGAAAGAACAAGACTGCCTCCACCTCCTTCTTTGTGGTAAACAAGACTTCGAAGCGCGGAACCACTTTCGTCGTCGAGTCCAGGGAGGACAACCATGTCTGATTGACTGCATCTGCACCCTCCAGAGTCACTGATGCACCTCTTAATTTGACTTGATACCACACTGGGGCGACGTGACTGATTCTAGGAGAGTGTAAAGAGGTGTATGAGTACCCGTCTCTGTTCCATGGAGTCACATAGATCAGACGTGCGGATCGATTCTCGTGTGCACTACTTGTTTGTGGTTTTAGGCATTGGCGAGGAGTAGCGGAAAAGGTCAAGATATCCTCAATCGCAAATTGTTTGCCTGCAATCTTTTGCAAGTGTCTATCAATTCCACATCGATCAGGTTGTAATTCCGTCTCATAATTGTTGCGGCCATTCACATGGCTAGTCAGTGCAGAGCACAATTGTAGTAGTGCACAAATGTTCAGCAAGACCTTCATAACCTGCAGTATATTGTATGCATATCTGTCATCTCATTCTCATAACCTCTATGTCTCGCAATCTGATGAGCCAGGAGTTGTTGATGTATGTTCCATATTAGCCCAATTTGGTATTGTATACGGTAGACCTGATCACTCAATAATGCTGATCACATTAGCCGAGCAACACAGTGTAGCAAAATGTCAGGACAATACATAGGACAATCAGCTATAAGCACTACAGGCACTTGCACAGTACCTCATATTTGAGCTATACTCCAATTGATACATGAAATTTGCAACAAGTAGTGTATCATTATATCCTTGCGATTAAATTCATTTTTCTAGTAATGCATGCAGTCGCTGAAATAGAGTATAAGCAAAATTCGAGTCATAGATTAGGCTTCCTTCATTTCGATACAGTTGCGGTAGCGAGCGACACTAGCTCTCCTCCATCGTTTTCCATAGATCATGATGACAGATGTCAGGACAACGATAATGAAAAAGTCCAGTACCGCTAAGGAGATGTAAGTGCCGGTCACACCCGCGGAATCGAGCCACGATTGTGTTACAAACGCGCCGACCATCGCAATCATATTGTTGATGACTGCGACTGCAACCAGACCTTCCAAAACTAACTCAGGGTACGAGTCGATCAGATAGGAGATGGCGAGGTCCCCTGCACATCCCCAACCAAAGCCGATAAACCCAAGACCGAGATAAGGGACGGGCCAACTCCATCCGCGATCAGAGCCGATGCCAAAGAGCAGCATGCCCAATGGAGAAAGAAGACCTGGTAAGACAAAGAACACGAGTCGATCCTCGCTCTCCCTTAGCCCTCCACGTTTCCGAGCGCACCACAGACAAAACCAATCGCTCAGAGGACCTGCGTAAAGACATCCGATGATCGCACCAATCAGGGATGGTACGTTCATGAGGCTCGCCGCTTTGTCGCTGTAATTGTACGGCGCATCATACCAGGTCTCGTCCTCGGTCGTGAGGTAGAACGTCAGCCAAGCATCCTGAGCACCCCACTGAATACCACTGTATAGCACAGCAGGCAAGAGGAAGATGCGTGGAAAGTTGTACAGAAGTCTGAGATATTGCTTGAAACCCTTGCCCTGTACCTGCCGAGACGGTGTGACGAGTGCAATTGAATTCCAGTATGCTCGTGAACGACTTGTGTTTCTGGAAGATTCTGCACGAGTTGTTGATTGCTTCACTTCGGTGTCCATACGAGGTTCTCCTGTGTTCTTTTCAAAACTTGTGTCATCCAGGATATGTCGATCGTCCCCAGCTTTCAAGTGTCGATTGCCGTCAGCATCACTCAACTCTTTGCGCATTTCTCGATCTGCGAGCACACGATCGTAATAAGACTCTTGCAGTCCAAAGGCAAACACAATAAGCAAGAGTCCAGAACTGATTGCACCCCACCATCCAATCCACCTAAAAGTACCCTGACCAGTCTCAATCAGTCCAGCCAGTAGAGGCCCCATGAAGGTGCCCACACTAGTGGCGAGGACATACATGGCGATTGCTGAGCCTCGTTGGTGCGAGAAGTATATGTCACACAAACTCAGCTGCACCAGCGCTTCCGCACAGGACTCGGAGATGCCACAAAACAGTTGAGATCCGATACTATCGCCAGAGGTCTGAGTCTTGGCGAACCAGATTGAGCCCAGAAAGCCAAAGACCAGAGAAATCATATACTGTATGCGTCGGCCATATAGGATCGTGGAGGGATACAAGAAGAAGGTCGCCAACGCTATTCCAAGGAACAGGATTCCAGCAGCATCGTTCATCACATCGTACGAGATTCCCAGCTGCTCATTCATCTGGTCCTGAGCAGATCCGGCATCGTTGGAGATTGCTGCGGTGAGTCCCGTGACTGAACAGACCAAGATGGTGTGCCATATTTTCCTGGCCGAATTCCAATTGAGCGGATCATGAGGGGAGTCTGTTGGTTGAGGCACCAGTAAAGGTGCATCGGAGGTAGTGGAAGATGCATCGGCGTCATAGAGACGACATGTGCCAGGAATGTCCTCTTCCATGGCGGCGGAAATTTGACCCTGCTAAAACGAGATGGGTCTATGCGAAAAATAAGGTTTTGGGAAATGTCAGCACAACATAAGGACTTTCCTGAATTTCACCTCAGGTAGAGGTTCCACTGAATCTTAATGTGATGGTTCGCACAAGTGCTTGGAAATGTTCCAGAGCATTAGCTAGCCAGCCAAGCAATAGATGGGATCTGCCTGAAGTTTAAGAACGTACGTATCGTTGATTTGATTGTGCACGGAAGGAAAGAGATAGCTTCCACAGATGGACTCATCTCTGACAGGCGGATAGATATCTACGGGATCGGCAGGTTTTGTTCTGCCACAGGCCACTCCCACCACCTGGGCATCCATCCAATTGGACTTCTGAAGGCATGTGTTACTGTGTCTGACTCTTTAGTCCCAAAACAGTGATTCTGCCCGTAGAGTCACGGGAGGCTCTCAGACGCTGCCGAGAGGTCTGAGCTGAGCAACGAACCAGAAAAGTCGTCAGTGGACAGTGAAAGGCCCAGGCGAACTCCAGCCAATTCCCCCCGTGCTCTGCTCTCTCCCTCATTCACTGAGCTCGTCCACTTAAATTTGCTCATCGACTCCACCCTCCACGAGCACCTCATCCTGTTAGTGCTCACAAAAGACATGGCAACACCTGGCCCTCCTCAACGACAGGGACCTGCCATACCTACCGATCCGACACTAAGACCCCGCCTCTGCTACTTCAGACCCGCTGTCGGTCTTTGCTAGATCAACGACTACTCAGACATGAGTCGGACACCCTCAAGATCGTTCCATGCACGCAACGAATCGTTCGACCAGATCAGTGCAAAGACACAGGCATTATCAAAATCGGTCGGCGTCGATGAATCTGTGAGATCCTACAATCTTCTTGAAGGTGCGAACTTTTCTATGCTGCTGGACAGTGCCGTGACTGACTAGTCTAGCGCTTCGTTCAGGTGACTTGGCTGCAATCGACAAATATCTAGCTCCTGCCGCCTCACAATCCGGCGATCCTTCACGCTCGTCCATCGGATCTCTGCATGCAACCGACTTTATACATCCATTAATACTCGCTGTTCAATGCGCTGATACCAAGACCGTGCAATATGTCCTTTCAAAACCGCAAATTGATGTGAATAGCAGGGATGCTGCAGGCAATACTGCTTTGCATCTAGCCGCTCAGCTCGATCGTCAAGATGTGATTAATCTGCTGATGGAAAATCCCGAGATCAACGACACCGTACAAAACAATGAGAGAAAACAACCCTATGAAGTCGCACGTAATGGTGAGGTTGCGCACCTTATGCAGATTAAAAGAGGTCAATATATCGAAAGAATCAATTCAGAATTTCAGCAGGCTTTGCGTTCTCGAAATGGCACACTTGAAGAACTCCTTGACAATCCTCGAGCTTCTTCTTTATTGGATTTGAATCGACCAGACCAGGATGGAAATACTGCCTTGCACAATGCCGCTGCAAATCGAGATGCATCACTTGTAAATCTGCTCCTGAATCACGGTGCAGATGCTTTCCCGAGAAATAAGAAGGGTAAATTACCCACTGATTTAACGAAAGATGACAAAGTCCGATCTCTTTTCAAGAACGTACCACAGAAAGCAATGCTCAATTCATCACCTACTGATCCGATCCGATATTCGGGTCATCTGAAAAAGTGGACTAACTATAAATCCGGATACAAGGCGAGGTGGTTCGTCCTGGAGAATGGAGTGCTGTCCTACTATCGCAACCAAGGTGAATCAGAGAATGCTTGTCGAGGATCCATCAATATGAAGATTGCCAAAATCGTGTATCACAACGGCGATAAATCTCGATTTGAGATCTTGGGTCCGGACAAGGTTGGATTCCATGTCAAGGCTGCACACCCAACAGAGGCAAAGAATTGGATCTGGAACCTCAAATTAGCTAAAACCCAGGCCACGGATGCTCTGAAACTCAACACAGGTCGGGACATGACAGGGGCGCCGATCGCGTCATCGGAGACAGCCTCTATCGACATACCAAGCTCGTCACTACCTAGTGGCCATGCTTATCGCTCCTCATACACTCCTTCAATTGCAGGTTCACAGTACGAGAACACAGCAGGAAATTACTCGCCGGAGGGCACGCAACCAGCTCTTGGAGGATATGCCGCGTCGTTCTCGGATGCCGATTCCGATGTGGATGCTTATGATGATGAAGTTGTGGGGGAACCACATCAAGATGTCTTTGGATTGACAGCCAATTCTGCCAAGCTGCAACTGGAAATGATGGATCAAATTTGTGATAGCATCTTGTCAGAACGAGCTGCGACTGGCCACGGTCTCGATCCACGTTTACAAGAGGCTGCTACTACATTCCGCTCGAGTGCCACGTCATTACGCGAGGTTCTGACGCAGCTTGTCACGATGGCGAACGATCGGGAGAAGTATTGGAAACAAACAGTTGAGCGAGAACGCAAGATGCGGATACTGTGGGAGGAGAACATGCAAGCACTTGCGACCGATCAAGATGATTTGGAGCGTCGAGTACACGAAGCAAATGTCGAGCGACGCACTACCCGCAAGGCTTTGAAACAGGCTCGCTCGGAGCTTAATCAGGTGCGAGGAGAGACCCCGATTGACACACCTACGATTGGAACTGCAAACATAAAAGATCCCTTGCAAGTACCACAAGCAGAGCCGTATGTCATGGACTCAGATTCCTCGGGCGATGAGTTCTATGATGCTGTCGGTTCCAACAATGGCTCAACCACTGCGCTATCGAAGACTGTATCTAGAGGCGCCACGTACGACTCGTCATACTCCACGGCGACAGCGAAACCGGAATCACTTTTGAGTGAACAACCCCAATCTTCCGTTGTGACGTCGAAGGTCCCGGAAGTTGCCCCAACACCTGCGACAGTCCAAACACCTCAACCGTCGGTCGAACATGTGCAAGAGAAAGTTCCCTCAGGCACATCGGCAATTGATACAGCGTTCCGTGGATATGAGGCACCAATTCGTACTGATATGGGTCGTCTCGATGATCGACCATCAGTCTCCCTATGGGGTATATTGAAATCGATGATTGGAAAGGATATGTCAAAGATGACTTTACCAGTGAGTTTCAACGAGGCGACCAGTCTACTTCAACGTGTGGCAGAAGACCTGGAGTACACTGATATCCTTGACAAAGCTGCAGGACTACCTGATGCTGCTGATAGGGCACTATACGTGGCGGCTTTCGCTGCTAGTGAGTATGCTAGCACGATTGAGCGAGTCGCAAAACCGTTCAACCCCCTCCTGCACGAGACCTATGAATATTGTCGACCAGATAAAGGCTTCCGATTCGTCATTGAGCAGGTTTCACATCACCCTCCCATCGGAGCTGCACATGCAGAGTCGCGCAACTGGGAGTACTATGGCGAGTCGAGTGTGAAGTCCAAATTTACCGGCAAGTCCTTCGACATTAATCCTCTCGGCACCTGGCACCTCAGGCTCAAATTACCATCCGGTCAGGATGAGCTCTATACTTGGAAGAAGGTCAACACACAAGTTGTCGGTATTTTGATGGGCTCGCCGACAGTCGACAATTATGGACCGATGATTGTCACCAATCAGACCAACGGTGCAGAGGCTCGACTAGACTTCAAGGCTCGTGGATGGAGAGGTGCCGATGCATACAAGGTCACAGGAGTTGTTGTAGATGCACAAGGTGTGGAGAAGTGGACAGTCAATGGAAAATGGAATGAACGAATTTATGCTCGTCGAGCTGGAGACAAATCTGAAAATACTGTTGTCTGGTCGGTCAACCCTCGAAAGAAGGGCGTGCCGTTCAATCTGACTACCTATGCTATGTCCTTGAACGCCTTGGATGCTGGACTAAAACCATGGCTTCCAATCACTGATACTCGATTACGTCCGGATCAACGCGCAATGGAGGACGGCAAGTATGACTTTGCAGCAGATGAGAAGAATCGGCTAGAAGAGAAGCAGAGGGCCACTAGAAGATCTCGAGAGAAAGAAGGTATACAGCATGGCGCTAGATGGTTCAAGGAAGCTATTCATCCTGTCACTAAAGAAAGTTATTGGGAGTTCACTGGAAAGTACTGGAGTGCACGAGAGCAGAAGCAATGGACGGGTGTCGAAGATATTTTCTAGTTCGCTACAGCACTTTTGTAGAAGAGACTAATTTGTAGACAATGATACTTGCGGCTTCTCTGTCGATTGTATGTGCCGATCATAAAGATCCATCTGTTTTGCTGATGCTTAGGTAGCGTTTAATGGCCAAACAATTGAAGATCGTGCCATTGTGGGGTAAAGAGCTCCATAACACGAATTTCGAACGCGTAAATTGCTTGATCGTGTTCGTGTGTAGCCGTACAAATGATGATGACGGACACTTCACTAGTTGATCAACATTAGGGGTAATCATAAGAGTGGATAGCCAATTCGTGAGATAATAGGCGTTCTGCGTGTGGTGTATTCGAATGAATGGCATAGATTCGACACTACAAACCCTTGTCTCGGCACTTGGAGGTCGAGATCCAGCAGAGCCAGGCAACCCATATGTCCTCGGTGACGATGCTCTGGGTTGTCTTCGAGACATCAAGCGATGGCTGCAGCACTATGACGAAAAGAAGGACGTCTGGGAGGTCAAGGCCGCTCTGGCCTCCATGAACTTTGTCGCAACAGATTTGTGTCCGATCCTTGCGTCATGGACAATTTCAGATATGGACGATGAGCACAAGAGGAGAATATGTCTAGCTTGCGGTCTGTCTTGCTGTTCAGAAGCTCACTTCACTGCTGACTGAGTGTAGTGGAGATTTTGGTCCCTGTGACGTGGCCGATGGAGCTTGGGCCCGAAGCCGACGAGTACAAGTACAGACAGTATCCGAATCTTAGGCTCGCTCAGAGTAACTACAAGAGAGCTATGCTATTCGACCCCGAAAACGACATCTTGGGCAGTGTCTTGCGCGTGGCGTATCCGTCCCTCGCCATACCTCACCGTCAGAGAACCGAGAAGGACACTGGCATCATCAGACTTGTTATTTACCTTTTGCGAAATTTGGCTGCTATAGACGAAGGTCACAGTCGAAGTGATACAATCTTGGCATTTGCCAAAGCGAATGCGTTGGACTTATTGTGTGTTTTGGCTTCCGGTATGGGCGACGAGTTCACGTCCGAGGATGTTATAGTTCTCGATACGATCTATTGCCTGATTCGTGGTGTTCCCATCAGATTCTTGTTTGATCTGGTAAACACCGAGTCAGACACGATAAAGAACGAACTTACGGATCTCTTGGCAAGGGAAAAGGAGATGAAGACAAATAACAAGAAACAGGCTCATACAAGGCACAACCGCTTCGGCACCATGGTCTCTGTTGTGCAGGATTCAAGGCGATTCACAGTTCCAAGTCAGACTGCCATCCTGCGAAAATTGCCCGGTAGCAACTTTGCCGACATCGAGGCCAGTAAGAAATGGAATCGGCCTCAAAAACAGCTCAAAACCCAGGATGACGTGGAACAAAAGATCTCGCTGAACACAGAGGCTCGAGTCGCACTGGCTAATTTTGTGACAACATTCCTCGATGCTGGATTCAATCCTCTATTCCTGTCTCTGCTCAAAGCATTGGAGAATGATGATGCTCGGGTTTCGCAATCTAATAGAGTTCAATTCTTGTACTTGCAAGGCTGGAGCTTCCATGCCCTGAGAGAAAAGGGTCAGGCTATGAATAAGAAGGAGAAGCGTGGTTCCGACTTTGCAGACGACGCCGACTATCAATTGATCGCCTCGATGATGGAGAGTAGAGCCACCATCATGCTTCGCAAAATGCTACGCGAGTCCATCGAGATGAAGTTGTGGAAAGATACACAGGCGGCGATGAACTGCCTCAAAGAGCTGTTGCTTACAATCAATGCCATGTCAATGTCCTCGGATCCCGAATATCAGGACATTGCAGAAAACCTGCAGAGTAATCTATACTATGAAGAGTCAAATCTGGACCTTGTTGCCACATGCGTGCGGACTTACACGAATCAGTCGATCGGCTACCTGGACGCCTGTACAGATCTCGCTGCAGTCTTGCTTAAAATGCTCGAGAAATATGCTTCGAGCAGGACGCACATGTTTGTGCGTGCACGCAGACAGAGACAGCGAAAGGTTGGATCGAAACCTCAACATCAGAACGCGCAAGTCGACTCTGATGATGAAGAAGCGGAAGCGATCGCACGAGAGGCGGTCAAGGAGCGAGCTTTCAACTTTGCCAAGTTCGAGGCCAAATTCATCAATGAGCATTCCGTGGACACTTTCTTCTCGTTCCTAGAATTTTATGCTGATCTGTCTGCTGAGCAGATCAAGCGAATCATCACATTCTTTCATCGAATATTTGTCAAGCAGAAGATTGAAATCCTCCTCTATCGTCTTGAACTCTTTGAGCTTCTACATCGAATGCTCAGTGACACAGTAAATTTGTCCGCCAAAAGTCCGGCGCGAGCAGAGGTCGAAAACTTTACAATCTATATGATCAAACGCTTCAGTCGGACCATCGAAGATTGTCCTGCTCTGGCTTGGGAGATCTTGTTTGAGAAGTTGTCCCAGGATCCATATTACCTGACGCACGATGTGAACAAGGCACCCATGGAACGAAAGGCTCCTCGACCTCCTGCGGAGTTTGAGGTTCGTCCCAGTCTGAGTCATAAAGATCAGATTCGAGTTGCTGTTGGAGTATTGCTTGATGACAATCGTCACGAGGTACTCGAATGGTTGAAGGACCATCTCGCACAAGTAGTCACCAAGAGATCTGCCTGGGAAGCGAGCATGAGATTACGAGAAGACGCAGATCTAAACGGCACTACCTTGTCAGTACAACCTTCTCAATCTGCGGAGCCAGTCGTCCCATCGTCTGAAGAGATGAAATTATTGTTCTTCAAGGACGGCAGAATACGTTTGTTGCTCAAAGTTCTCGCCTTGGAGCGAATAGGCGATAGGTTTGACCAGAGTGCAATATGGATCGTGCCAACGACACTGGAGACTGATGCACTGGACACTGATGTTCGCACCATCAAAGACCTCCTTATGGACTCTCCAACCTTTGATGATGACAAAAAGGCATCAGACTACATCAGGAGACAGGTGATCAAACACGATTCATACGATACTGACGAAGAACTTTTGGCTTCGAGCGAGGACGAGGACTTTGGCGTTGCACAGGCAAAGCAGAAGAAGAAGAAGAAGACATTGACGAGGAAATCAAGAGGCAAGCTTGATTTGGAAATCGATGAAGAAGAGCTGGAAGCACGTCGACTCAAACGTGAACAATTGGAAGAACAACGTCGTGGACAAATCAAATCTTCAAAGTACGTGCACGACTCTGACGACGAGGACGACGAGGCGAGGAATGCAATCTTTTTCGCCGCAGAAGCTGCTCTCCGGGAACGACAAGCATCGAAAGCCAAACAGGCTCCTCATGTCACCACCGCAACGGTCAAGAAGACTGATAAAAGAGGAAAGAGGCAGATGAAGAGCAGGAAATTGAAAAATCTAGATTCCGCGAGTAATTCCGACAAGGAGAATCGAGATTTAGACGTAGACGAGGATGCTTCCGAGATCCTCTCGGAAGAGAGCGACATGAATCACTTGGCTGGACCAGAGACTAGAAAGAGAGCGTCGGGAACAGTCTTGTCTCATGGCAATGCCCTTTTTGTCGAGGACGAATCCGATCAGGAAGTGAATCAGCGCACGAAAAAGAGTAAATTGATGGAGAGGAAGAGTATTGCTAGACACATTGTAGATAGTGATGACGAGTAAATGTCGTCGTTGAATTGGTGAAAACATGCGTCGGCGAATGCGTTTTTGAAGACAGCATGAAATAAGAGATGACTATAGATTGATCGTTTCAGAGAGATGACTATTGCCTTAATGGCCAAGGATATCATTTGAGCTTTTGAAGATATACAACCATACACATTACTTGTTTGATGCTCGCTACTTTGCTCATGCTAAATGTAAGGATGCGGTAAAGACTACATCACGCTTAATCATTTCCCGACACTGCTCGATTTTCGCGTGCATCGCCATGTCACCGACCGTCCTCGCCGCATTCTGACATTCTCGCAGGACCTCGTCGAGTCTGACGATGCATCTCACGATCGTTCCCTCCAACACGTCCGTCAATTCGGTAATGTTGGCGAAACTCATGCCTCGTGCCCACTCGTAACAGACTTCCATCAGGCCGAACCGTGGACTCTCTTCAAACTCGTCGCCGGACCCGGCAGTCAAGACTTGATGTCGTTCTTGCACCTCATTCACTCGTTTCGCCATCTTGATAATCATGGCTTTTCCAGCCACCAGACGACTCGAGAGGTTCGGTTCATTGTCTGTCCGTTCCTCAAAGACAAAGGCAGACAAGAGGGCGACAATCTCTTCACACTCGTATTCTGCGAGAGCATTGTCGAGAATGAGCTCTGTGAGAATCAATTCGTGAGCAGAATTGATTTCACAAGCGACGCGTCCCTTTAGTGCGACAGACTGGTGGCTATCGATGAAACCGAGCTCTTGTAAGACGGCAATGCGCTGCTCATAGTCCGGAATCAACTCGAGATTTTGAGTGGAAATTTTGGCCTTGAGTGTCAGAATCTGTTCAGAAAGCAAGTACTCCTCGTGACAGGACTGATAAACGCCGACAAAGTTCTCGATACTTTCTGCTCCGGTGGATTGTATTTCGGACAAGAGACTTGTACGTGCATTAATCGAGTCACGGAGTGAAAGATCTTTGATCTTTAACCAATCAATCTCTTGTAGTGCAGGCCCTTGCAAATCCGAAAAGTGCTCCACGATTTGGGCGTCGATAGAGTCCCATTCGCTCTTAACTCGTTGACGTACAGCGGCGGCATCGATCTTAAGTGTAGTGTCGGTGACCCAATCGATCGTGGAGGCTGGTATGGTTTCCAGTGAAAACTTGCCCTCGGTAGCCATGTCAGGTCTCATGAATTGTCGAAAGCAAGGTAGGAATGGTAACAGATCCGAGGAACGTGGCTTTGAGTCGGTATGCTTTCGCAAGAGAACCGAGAACGAGCGCTCTTGCTTGGTCGAAACAGCAGACTCACCAAGTATCACGCCCACAGTGCGTGACATGTCTGTATATTGTAGGAACACAACTCTGCCAGGTCCAAACAATTTTCGTCCTGTGACACGAACAGCATCCTGAATTACTTGACTCGAAATTGTCATGAACTGTACACACCTCTCATGACAGTGGCGGACAATCTCATTCAATTCGGGATATCGCTCTTTGAGTTTCTCTAATTTGTTTTGTACAGCGACAACCATTTTCTGTTGTTCAGGCAACAAGGTCTGACTAGCATTTTCACTAAATGACCTCTTGATCATCTCCTCGATTTTCAGTGTCTCCACACGGAGTAGATTGAGGATCATGTTATAAGTAAGTCGGAATTGGGAAAGCAGTTTGAAAGGCTGCCCGAGGAGCATGGTCGACAGTGTATGAGTGTCCGGTGGCTCTTCATTGCACAGGATAATGACAGTACCGGTAGGATCAAGTCCTCTACGTCCTGCTCTCCCAGCCATTTGAGTGTACTCACCAGGAGTCAAATCGCGGAACGACGTCCCGTCGTGCTTTCTTATGCCCGAGAAGACGACACTCTTGGCAGGCATATTGACTCCCATAGCGAAAGTTTCAGTTGCGAACAAAGCTTTGACCAAAGTCCTGGAGAACAAAATCTCCACGATTTCCTTGACGATAGGTAGCAAGCCTCCATGATGGACTGCTATTCCTCGAGACAAGAGTTCTCGCGTGCGTACAATTTGCGGTAATGTCCTATCCTCTAGTTTGAGCCGAGTCAGTGCCTTCTCTATAGTCACATGGATCTGACTTTTCTCCACAGAATTCGTGAGATCAATGTTACTCAAGACTCCCGCATTCTCCTCGCATCTCTTCTTACTGAAGACGAATATAACACAAGGCAACAACTTCTTTTCCTTCAAGTGATTTACAAGATGGATCCAGACGTTCTTGTCATGTCTCTCCATGGTTTTCATCATACCTCCACGTACAAAAGGTTGTGCTTGTCCTCGACCTTGTCCGCCGGCAGGGCCCCCGCGCTGACCCGATCCACGATTTGCTCCACGTCCGCGACCAGTCGCTTGAACAATGGGTTTAGCTTCTTTGTTCCGAACTAGCGCTTGACTGGCCTCTTTATAACCTGTTCCTAACCATTGCTTATTGGCATCCACAATCTTAAAAAGTTTCTTGTTGGCATACAAGAAGTGCTCGAGCGGTACGGGACGCTTCAAGGTCGAAATGACATAAATGTCTTTTTGCTTTGTGCGACCGACCCAGTTTGCAAATTCAAATGTGTTTGGCACAGTTGCGGAAAGCATAATAATAGTGACGTGCTCGGGAAGCATGATTATGACTTCCTCCCAGACAACTCCTCGCTCTTGATCATTGACGTAATGTACCTCATCGAAGATGACGAATTCCACATCCCTGATGAGATCTGCTCCTCGATATAACATTGATCGTAGAATCTCGGTGGTCATGATCAAGCAACTTGCTTCTGGATTTAATTGGATATCTCCAGTCAAGATGCCAACACTGTCAAAGGTCTGCCTAAAGTCTCTGTACTTCTGATTTGACAAGGCTTTGATCGGACTAGTATAAATCGCTCTTGTCATGTGCTTCTCGGCTAGTGCAATAGCATATTCTGCAACTACAGTCTTGCCAGCAGATGTATGTGCAGCAACAAAGACACATTCAGCTTGCTCCAGATGGTAGACTGCTTCTTTCTGGAAAGTATCTAGTTCGAATGGATGCTCAAACGCAAGATCAGGCACCAATTCTCGGAAGTTGGCCATATCTCGATTGACATCGACTAAGTGAGCCCATTTCTTTTCCGTGGGTTTGCTTCTTGCTTTCTCTACAGGCACAGATAAGGTTAGACCAAAATCTGTGGGCAAGAAATCGTCCACTTCCAGAGACTCCGTAGTTTTGTCTACATGCGCCGCCTTCTCTGTCGACTGTATCTCGTGGGTCTTTTTACGCTTTTGCCGCTGCAAGAACGGAAGATTCCATTTGCTAGGATCTGCCTCGATGTTCAAGATTCCTGACGAATCCGGCAAATTGACTCTAGGTAGTCCAGGAGCTCGTGTAAAGTATGCTCTCGAATCTGGCTCTAAATGTGAATTTGTGTCCAGGCCGGTGAGCTGACTCGAGGGAGCACTTTTTAGCCCTCCAGGAACCCATGGAAAGAACGAGCCCTTGCCCCTCACAAATGCGTCCTTTGGTCCGGGCGCTCGTTTCAAAGACGACGAATTGTCTGGTCGATGTTTGTTCACAGCTTCGACAATTTCGTCATAGCCGATGATCCTGCCTTGCAAGCCTCTCCTTCGGAAGCGGATGGTTCGCTTGAGTTCAACATCAGGCTGCACCAGAACATCTTGCAACTGCAGATCGTGGATCCAGGGAGCTTGGAGTCGTGTCAACAGTGTTCCAGAAAGTACTTGTGCTCCTGGCTGAAGAACACGACTGATATCCTCTTCATCTGCTGCTCGTTGCCTAGTTGACTCGAAGGATAGTCGTCCAAAGTGCTGTTCTGTGGTATCGATCTTGCTTGCGAGGCTTGTGGCTCCATGAACCATGTGAACCGATTGAGCTACGGTTCTGTAGAGTCCACGATTCGTAATAAGCAGCCATCAACACTTCTTAAAGGTCACTGCATGATCTCAATTGTGGAAGTATCAGCAATAACTTCGTACATCTTATTTCGGAGACATGGTTTTACATGTGATAACGTACACTATGCAATGGCATTTCAGAAATATTAGGAGGAGCTCAAGACACTCTCGACAACCTGGACACTGCTCAGGAGATCCACTTGTACTTTCTTCGATGCGCATAGTGTTCGTAACAGAATGCCCTAATAGTTGTGGTATTGATTCGACAACTTCACGATGAGCGAGAGATGCCGAAAATTAGCTTGTTCCGATACAAGGCTGAACTGCTAGGAAGCTAGTCAACTAGTGCATCAAGTCCTCGGTTTGATATTGCCTATGAGACCTGGTCAGCATTGCGGCTTTGCTATCGAGCACCCTTTCATTACGAAGTCTACCATTCTTCGAATTAAAGTTCGACATATTCGAGTGCTTCGAACTTCTCAGGCTCAGAATTGTACGACCATCCCACTATAAAATGTTTCGCAACACAACAGGCTGTGAAACGTTGTTCCGAAGAATCCATCTCGGACCACTTATCAAGAGCCGTCAAGCATCCTCAGCAACTCATTACGATACTCTCGCGATCAATAGAGATGCGACAGCGAAGGAAATTAAGGCAAAGTTTTACGAGCTATCCAGAAAATTTCATCCAGATGTCTCGCCAGAATCAGGCAGGAGATTTACAGAAATCAATGCAGCTTATTCTGTGCTGAAGGAAGAAGTAGCGAGACGTGAGTATGATAGATCTTTACCACGCGAGCGTGGACCACTTGGCCCGAGAGAGAGTGGCTATAGGACTGCAAGCGGCCTCAGTCGACGGAAGACGAGACCAATGGGTACCCCTTCATCTTCACCATTTCGTGCTGCGTCATATCCGACGACAAACCGGCCAACAGGGTTTGAGTTTGGTACCAATCCAGCGGCTAGTGGCGAGGTCAGAAATGATCGTTTTGCTTACGATGAGCACAGGGTACGGCATTCAATGTTTGATGGCAGGTACAATATAAAACTGGAAGAAGAGCTTGCACGTCGGAATGCCGAGCTCAAGGACAATTTCTTGGCACGGTTTCTTGGAATAGCCGGCTTGATCGTGGTTGTTATACTCTTGACTGGTGGCATAAGTAGTGTGCGAGCTGAAGTCCATCAGGAGTCTCGGGAGTCTCAGGCGCATGAAGTGACTTGGAGTAATGCCATGAGAGCTCGACACCGAGCATACGAGCACTCTTTCTGGCAGAATAAGTGAGTGGATCCTCAAAATGAGACAAATTTTCACGAACCGCGTCCACAAGCGAGCGCGTTAACGAGCTTTGCCAGACTTTGGCAGATCATCTAGAAGGGACAAGCGGGCAGTAATCTGAATCGCGATCATGTAAAATTGAAATCATTAGCGACATGGCGGGATGAAATTCTCATCAATAAAGTGGTAGGGGATGTCTAGGTAGTTTTTGTTTAGATATTTGTACAAACGGCATTGATACGTTAAGCTTGAGTAAAGTTACAAACCCATTCAATGCTATCTCCGAGAGGCTGATGCAGGGGTGCCTACAATGCTGAGAGCGGGAGGTGGAGCCCTTGTCAAGATGCCAAGTGAGAAAGTGTGGAGGTGGGTTGTGCGCTTGGCAATTGGGACAAGAAGCACCCACAGCTGACCCGAGCTCTTGTACGAGGACTCAACCAATCTAGCTGACCATCAAAATGAAAAGTGTCAGGCAGTGACCATATACCGATACACACCAGATAATGGAGACCTGCACGAGACTTTTATGGCTCAATCATAATTTATGTCTCTCAAATGAAGGTACAGACTACAATTCCATGTCAGTGCCAATTGCAAGGAGGTCTGCAGGGCAAGGCATTTCTTGGCATTTTTGCAGCTGTGCTGCCATCAGGTTTGACATATATGACTACCGCCATATAACAAGCTCGTTTGACGTGTGTCTCCCACCTGCTATGGTGTTCATATATACTACTGTAGATGGAGTTGAAAGGAAACGCATACACAACACGAAGAACCCGAAACGCAAGTAGCTGCAGGGAGTAGAAGACTAAGAAACACAAATAAGCCAACAAACCCAGGCAGCTGCAGCTGTAGGCAGGCACGTAGCTGAGCCGAGCCAAGAGAAAAAAGATCTGCCGGCTCTGCAGTCCAATCAAGCAGCCAATGGATTGCTACCTAAGAGTGGGAGGAACGATGACTCTTGTGCCCAATATGTCGATTGCTTGGCTGAGCTGGCATTGAGGCTGACTTGGCGTTGGCCAAGGTTGATGAAGGATGAGAAGTGCGGATCCCCGAGCGATGCTGTACCACTCGCCATTTCCCACAGGTTCAACACTTGACTGCCGATCGACTTGTCATTGACAGCTCTTCCGTATATACCGAACCCTCCCTCCAAAACACCTCCCTTTCCCCTAAAAATCAATCCCCTTTCATAGACAGTGGACCTTGTCTTCGCGTCCTGTCAAGCTCTCCTTCAATCAAAACAACGGCGTCCTGATCATTTGCATATCGCTCGCATCGTCGCGTACTTACCATTGATTCTCTGGTTCTTTGCCTATCGTCACTCTTCTTGGTCCCTCTATATTCGAGATCTATAGCCAGATCAACGTCAGTCTAAATGTCGAGTAGCGAAGATAATCACGAGTTGGACGATGTCAGAGTGAAACTGATGCAATCCCTCAAGGATTCAGATTTTCCGCGTGGAGCAGAGGTCTCGATAGACCTTCCCAAGCCAGTCATCCAGAAGGATACAAAATCTCCTTCGAAAAGTCAAGCAGTCGTTCTCTTCTGGATGGCAATCAATACATTGGCCACAATTGGTATTGTCTTTACAAACAAGGCGATCTTCTCAGACCGACATCTGATCAAGATGCCCGTGGCCTTTGCAGCATTCCACTTCACTTGTACAAGTCTGACGCTTTTTGTGGTATCTCTGTTTGGAGGATTCCAACCACGTCTCCTGAAGCCATTGCAAATACTGCCCCTCTGCTTCGCGTTCTGTGGTAATGTCATCCTCCCAAATCTTTCCCTCGCATTCAGTTCAGTCACTTTTTACCAGCTGGCGCGTATACTGCTTACACCCGGCACTGCAGCTCTCAACTACGTCTTCTACAATACTACGATTAGTCTACCTGCAGTCCTTGCGATCATTCCGATCTGTTTCGGTGTGGGAATTACGACTTATTTCGATGCACTCTCGTCAACATCGGCACGAACGACTAGCATTTACGGGGTCATCTTTGCATTGGCTGGGGTCACCGTCAGCTGTGTTTATACCATCTGGATTGGAACTTTTGCGAAGAAGTATCAAGTCAGTTCTATGCAGCTTCTGTACAATCAAGCGCCATGGTCGGTACTGCTCCTGCTCATCTGTGTTCCCTTCTCGGACACGATACCACCTCTGAACGAAATTTCTCGCAATTCGATGCTACTCGTGCTAATGTCTGGCATGTTTGCCATTCTCATCAATATTTCGCAGTTTTTCATCATTCATGGCACGTCAGCCTTGACCTCTACTATCGTTGGTCATATGAAGACTTGCTCTATTGTCTCGCTTGGCTGGCTCTTTGGGGGAAGGATGAACAACATGAGTCTGCTCGGGGTCATGATTGCGCTTGGAGGAATCTTCACTTATTCTGCGCTCCAGCAGAGAAAATAATCAACAGGTAATGCAAGACTTCAAATAATTGTCATATCATTGCGGTGCATCAAGGCAGCATGGACGTGGGACTGGAGGGGTAACTGTATAATAGACAAGCATAGACTGTCATCATATTTGTGTCGACTAGTGATCAATACGCAGATCAAGGGATAATTGATTGGCTACCCTCAGTATCGCGCATTTCAAGATTGTTGCTAATTTGTCAGTACGATTTCGTGGCAAATCCAATTCTGCTGTTGGCTTCATCAAAGACAGCATAAACACCATGCAGAAAATAGGCCCCGAGTATGTCACACTCATTGCTACCCCGGCTCTGCACCGAGGCAACACATCGGCCACCACCCTGGTCCCAGAAGAGTAATCCGCCCATCTTGTAGGGCAGCGAATACCAGTCTCGACCGATTTGGAACCACACCGCATCGGGTGCACCGGCCTTAGCTGTGCAAGGGACCTCCCAAACCTGAGTGGCCCGTTGAAACTGTGCACCTGGGATAGCTGACATGATGGTAAGGAGTGTCGCATCATCCAGCATAGTGAATGTCGTGCCGGTATCTATCAGTGCGCAATGCGGACGTTTATTGGACCGACTTTCGAGAGGTCTCGATGAAAAGTGATCTGCAAGATTCTTGTCCTCGATCGAAAGTCCTCGTACAGCTATATTGGCATGAAATCTGATGCTCCCTCGCATGCCAACCCTGAAGGCCGGTGTCGGGACTATCCACGCACGATCGGCTTTATCTACAGACACCCACTTGAGTTGACCATATTTTCCAAATGCACCACCAAAGTGAATGGACCCACCACCATTGGGATGCGCTTTAGGATCGGGTTGTAGATCAACACCATATAGATTACTCGGAGGCTTCCAATTTCTGTCGTCCAGGCCGAGACCAAGGATACCACTACAGGTCATACCTTGGAAAGATTTGGCTTGATGCGCAACAGGAACGTTCAGTTTCGTCTGGTAGGTTCCTACGTGCATGCTGTCGTGGTACAAAAGACCATCGGCGATGCCCGAGCTACCCGACTGTCCATATGCACTCTGCCAAATCTGCCCCGGGACTGATCTCGCCGAGCCTGGGAGATACCTCTGAATACCGGACACCTCAAGCTTGGGACTTGATCCGAAGACCCAAACACGGCTGGACCCGGTATCTACTAGAAGGGGGAACTTTTTGTTACCCTGAGAAGCAAAACTTACCGAGACGGTGTACCCATAATCATTACCAAAGCTGGACAAGGGCGTGGTCAGCAGTCCTCCTCTCTTTGTGAGAGCCTCTCGCAAGGTCGGTTGAATATTTCGCTTCGCTAATGCAGCGTGATAGGTAAGAGCAGCGTCTTTGATTAGTGGTGCAGTTATGGCCAACTCAATATTCTCCCCATGCGTCTCAAGAAGCCCCGCAGCCTGGACTGTCAATATCGATGTGGTCACGAGGTGCAACAGCCGCATCGTGAGCAATCCAGTACTGCAAGTATCGACCAGCGGAGCTTGACCGTATGCCAGCTGCAGAATAAGCCGCACGACAACCAAGTCTTATGAGTGTCGAAATAACAATCATCATGCGAGGATATTGTACCTATGTAAATCCGGTCGTGATGAACAAGCCATCTATCCATATGACGACAATTTATATCTCACAGCTGGTTTGGTGATCAACGTGCTTCGACTTATTTGAAACCACATACTCCGGTCGGAGCTTAACCTAAACAGGGATGCAGATGCTTGCAATATGCTGAAAAGGTGACACCATCGAATTCCTGACCGTAGTCTTCTACACATATCCTCAATGCATATGGGACGTTGTAATGATCACGGATCAATTGAGTACTGATGGATTGATCGATCAGATCACGGAATGATCAAGTGCCAAAGCGTTTCGCAAAAACACGTGATCAATGGTAAGCATGAGCGAGTTCTTTTTCCTCTGGCTCCCAACTCTTCGTCTCCCACTCCCTCTCTCCTTAACCTATAAACCCATCATCAAGGTCCTAACCCTCCTCCAACACTAACCACAACACCAAACGACACAAAACCACTTGCGTAACCCTTGCGCGTCTCTACTCCACGGTGCCCGGTGTCATCAGTCCTCAAAACAGTGCACAGTCAATAGACCGCCTCTCGTGTAAGTGCTCACACAGTTTCAATATCCATAATGACGCTGATCAAGGAAGGTCGCCTGCATTGTAGCTTGAAGATATGGAGGCCCCGAGACTCTTCACAGAGCCAGATGGCGAGCCCCTGCGATTCTTCTTGCCAATGTCGCTCACCAGTCGGAGCACATTCAAGGACAAGATTGAACACAATGGAGGGGTCCTCGTACATTCCGAACTCTTGAACAATATTGTCAAAATTGGAGATCCTGCTAGGCCGCAATCTTATGACTCTTCGTGGTTAAACTTTCGCTATATTGACGATGCTTTACGAGATGGATATCTACATAACCCAGAGTACTATGTTATGGCGAATCCTGGCGACACGATGCACATTATGGACGCTGTCCGCACGATGCCAACCACTCACAGGGACACGCCTTTCTCCAATGGCTTGCCCAATGGTGTAGGCAGCCGCGGGACGAGGATGGAATTCACACCCGAAGAGGATGACATATTACGACGAATTGTACATCGACCTGGCGTGGCTACAAGTGGCAACAAGATCTATCAGTTGATTGCGCAGCAGTACGGCGGTCATAGCTTCCATTCGTGGCGTGACCGCTATATTAGGCACATGCGGCCTATATGGGGTGCACCGACGGACGAGGCAGCGATGGACGTCAATGCGACGGACGACTTCATCCTCACTCAGAGCTACTTGCGCGCTCCTCATGTCTCCGCAAGTGAGCGCCCCGGCAGAAACGAGTCTATCTCGGATGAACCGGAGGCGACCACACAGGCTCCAGAAGAACTACACACACCGGCGACCCCACCAATTATCAAGAAACAGAGGGCCGCTTTTTCCTCGACCGACGATGAGATTTTGTTGCGAGCAATCTCCGAAAAAGGTGAAACGGCTTCAACATACAAGTACTTGGGACAGCGACATCCACATCACACATGGGAATCGTGGAAGAACCGGGTCAAGGCACTTAAGAAGCGCAATGGTGGCGCCCTGCCTGATCCTGATCAAGGAATCTCAATCGGTGACTTCTCCGAATTGTCAAATTCCAACCTCGAGCTTGACCTGAGTATGAGTGGGCATCCACAAAACATGAAGCCCTTACTACATCAGGACGTCGAGCACGGCCATCATCAAGAACTCGTGGACCCAAACATTGATCCAAATCTACAGCTGCAACACCTTAGCATGATTATGGACGATCCCAATCAGCAAGCCTTTGAACAGCAGTTCGAGTCTGGACAATACGATCCCACGCAGGATCTGAATATGCAGCAACAACTTCAACAGGAGGATGCAGCAAATTCCTCCTTCGACTTTCAGTCTACTGAAGATATGCTCCGACAGAACTTGCAAGTACATGCCGCACAGGATCTGGAGATGGACGAACAGCACTTTGGCAACAAGGCTGTTGCAAAGACTGCAGGACTTCAACAACAACGACCAGGCAAGAGGCAGATCAACATACATGATCCCACAGTCGATGAGAACGTCGGACCAGTCTCCGACATCGAGGACGCTACACAGACTACGGCCACTGGCAAAAGGGCTTCGAGACGTGCGACGAAGAAGAGAAAGACCAATGCGGCAGCTCAAGCAGCTGCAGAACGGGCAGCCGCGGTATCGAAGTTGTCCCAAGCACCGAGCACACCTTCCCGCTTGAGCGATCTCCCGAACCCCGACCCGAAGTCAGCAAAACTGGAACATCATGAACGAGAAAGGCCAGCCCTGGTTCCGGCAGTCAGACAGGACGCTTCACAGGAATTTCTTGTAGAGATACAAGAGCCAAAGACAAGAGCCGCGAGAGCTCGTGCGGCGAGCCAAGAACCACAGCCGATCGTGGAGATCATGGGCAGAGGAAAAGGTAAACAATGGGCAGCCATACAAAATAATGCGAAACCTACTGAGACCTTCGACAGGCTTGATCAATCCCTTGTGGATGGCGATGTGAATGAGGACGACCTTATGGCTGAGGAACAGATCCGGAGATCCAACAATAATAGGAAGACACCAAAGGGCGCAAAGATTAATGTACAGGCAATGCCTCTGATTGACGAGGACGGCTTCCTCCAGACGAACGAGCTCCTCAACGCTCATTTCTCTCCTGTAGCGCCTCAGCTTTCCCCGACCACACGAACACGCAGCAGAGTACTGGGAGAAGTGCGAGCGACTCCAAACAGTTCGCCTGCACGTCTTCCTGTTTCACAACTCAGAGCGGCAGAACGGGACGAGAATATCGTCACGGCTTTTGATGCTCCGAGTCCAACACCAACGAGTCCCAATCGGTCCTTCTCACAGTCGCAATTCCTGCAGGATACACAAGCGATCCGAGGCGACATTGACTTTGATTTCGACACCACGATTCAAGAACTAGAATTGGACTCTCAAGAAGAGCAGCTTCAAGCAGACTTGCAGGCTGCGGCAGAGCAGAGAAAGTACAACTGGATAGAGCGTCAGGTGACGTCCTATGGCATTCCTCATGTGGACGCCGAGGACGCTTGGAACAGGACCTCGGGCGTCCAGACACTCGCGGTCAAGGTGGTGCAGGCGTACAGGGACGGCAAGAGTCCACCACGGATGCCGGGCATTTGGACGGAACAGGACGATGAGACGATACGTTCTGCGAATGCACAGGCCATGGAGGAAGTGGATGATTTCCATCAGGGAGCGGTAGAGTCTCGTCTCTTGTTTCTAGACCAGTTTCTTTGAGTCGTGCAATTTAATAAGGATGCATGTTTCTCTTGGGTGGAGTCGAGCACAGAAAAAACTACTAATCAGATTTGTCGATAGCATGTATAGTCTTTCCAGAAAGGGATATATACTACAAATATAAATATATACAGAAAGATTTGATGTCAATTGCCATCTTATAATCGAGGCTTGTCGAGAAAGACTCATCGCTGGACATGTGCGCTATTGGAGCGGAAGTACTGACGTTCCACATTCCATGCCCGCGGATGCTGTCGATCACAATGAAGCCACCGTTGAGGAATTGATGGTTTGCAGTACAAGTAAAGACACACTGACGTTGACCAAAGCCTGCATACTATTGTCTGTGCACAGGGCAACCCTGTAAAAATCATTGGCAAAGCCTATGGTATGCTTGTACTGGTAGAGAGCACCGACAGCACAGGCGCATGGCGGACTCTCCGTCACCCTCAAGCGAGATTTACACCGGGCTCTGATTCTTGTCTTGAAAAGAGTTAGGATAAGGAAGAAGGATTTACCGGGACCGTGAGGACTTACAACCGGCGACCTTGTCCAATGCAGGTCCGATATATGGAGCGCGCAGAGCGGGACCGATAAAGGGCAGACTTCTGAGGAAACTCAAGACGATGGGGAAAAAGTCTCCACTAGAATTGGATTAGTGTTGAATATTTACTGCGTGAGTTTCTTGAAGACTTGCAAGAGGTTGACGAAACCAAAGAGTTCGATGCAGATGCCAAAGAAGGGTCGCTTGATGAAGATGAGGACGACTCCACCGAGGAAGCAGATTGTGCCACGAAGTTTCTGTTTGCGAGCGAAAAAGGCCACGGTACGTTGTGGACCGATGATGAGGGTCAAGCCTGCGATGAAGAGAATCTGTGAGCCTATGTCAGTTCTTGCTGCTGCCAAGATTGTGGATTGCATTCTTACATTACCGACGGCAAGCAGACCACCGTCAAACAATAAGAGGACGCCGAGGATCATAAAGACGGTGCCAAAGGCGGTGAGGGCCACGCCTATCTCTGATGGGAATCAGTCTCTGTACATTGCAAAGATGCTGCTGCTGCTTGGATCGACTCACTTTGGGCATCTGTGAGCCAGACCATGATTCAGTGGGAGTCGAAGGACTGAAGACGTGCGTTTTGTGCGCTCGAAGACCGTCAGATTTTGCTTTCGCGATGCTGAAACAATTGAAAGAAGGGTAGAGGAAGAAGAATATCGTCTGTTAGAGGCTACCCAGGATGTTGCAGAGGAATTGAGCAGAAAGACGCGAGAGTAGTAGAGCGACCGTGTTTAAACTAGTACCGTACAGGCGAATGGGGATTGTTAAGAGAGGACACGGGAAGAGATGAAAGTACTCTCTAACAGCGTCTAAAGTGCAAATTGGTTGTAGAGTGAGTGAGTGAGTGAGTTGGTTGGTTGGAGCACGAGCATCAAAACAATTTGACCAGTTTTGCCTCCATTCCAGGTTCCCCAATTCCAGAGAACTGAAGCCTCCACTCACTCACTCACTGCCTTCCGTGCTCCTTTGCTCTACTCCAGCTACTATCCTTCCCACCCATCCTCTACCATCCATCCTCTACCATCCCTACCAACACAAGCAGTCCTCCCCTTGACCATACATTACACCTCATTCTCTCCAGCTTTTATTCACACACATTCTCTTTCACACACACAAGTCGGTCGCGCGCTTCAAACACAATCAGCTTCTCCCGACACTCCTTTCTTCTTGGCTATCCGCTTCCACATTCACTCACCACCGCACCAGAACTCTCTACAACATTGATCAAGAGTATACACGCTCCTCTGATATCCCTTTCCCAAACGTCACCTCACGTCTGATCCGTGCGGCAGGGGTATTGCATCATGGGTTGTGGTAATAAACGCAGCTGGAAGCGTGAGGAAAAGGCGGATCATCGTTTCGACTATCTGGACATGAGCGAGTTTAGGACAAACGCAATCGGCTGCAGGCTCGGCCATTTCTACGTCTGGATCTCTACCATCAGGTCCTTTGCAATCCTTGGCTTGGACATCTACACGGCCATCGGTCTCCTCATCCTCAAAGCATACACGACGACAGTCGCCCAACAGACCTTCATCGCCCACAACATCACAAAGTGGATCTTTGCCGGCTGCATCATCCTCTCTGTTGTCCTTCTCATCTGGGATTGGATCGTCGCCATTCGAATCATGCGAAGCAAGAACATCTCCTTCGCCTTTACAAACGTCATTGCGAACCGCTGGTACTCGCTCACCAGCTACAACCACCACTGTCTCTTCTACAGACTGGGCGACTCCTCCCACAAGAGCAACAAAGTCGCCTTCTGGGTCTTCTTCTCGTTTATCGGCTGGAAGAGACTCCTACTCTCTGAGGGTCCTCGACAGGCCATCAACGCACTCACAGTCTTTAGTGTGCTCAGCACGCGCAACTTTGCTCTGACCGCACAGGCATACGCCGACATTACGCCTTTCCAGTGGACAGTCCTTGGGTTCATGGCTCTGTCTCTCATCATCTGGTTATTTTCATTCGCAAGATTCTGTATGGCGGCAGCTCTGTTCCTGCCGTTATTGTGTCATCTACAGGGTGGTCTGACTGAATTTGTCGTCAGGAAGATTGACAAGCGAATCGCGCAGATCATCGAGAAGGCTCGAAAGAAGAGGCTCGATCGTTATGCTCAAGCCAGGCGTGATGAAGGTCGTGATCCGGTGCCGGGCGTGAAGAAGACGACACTCGTTCGAACCATGAGCGTCTGCACAGAGAGACCCACCCTGCCCTCGATACCAAATCTCGGCGTCGGCGGCGGCGACGAGGAGAAGAATCTCATGCGGCCTACATACACGATGGCTGATGATCAGGCGAGCTTGTACAGTCACAATTCAATGTCCAAGTCCGGCTCCAACTACAGTCTTTCGACCTTTGGAGCACTGCCGAGATCAGAGACCCTTCCTCTCTATCGGCCACAGACCAACACGAGCAGTCACACGGGAGCCAATAGAGGCATACAGACCGAGGCAACGCTGCCGGTCTTATCGCCCGACTCGCCACCAAGGTTGCAAAACACGTCTGCTTCTTCGTCGTTCAGATCAGTGCCAGGCGCGAGTCGTCCGCCCATGCATCAAGTGCCGTCCTACCACCGACAGGAGAGTTACGGCAGCGCTGCTGGCCAACGTGCTACTTCGGCAGGCCAGGCATTCAGTACGAATCGTCCCGCGCCAAGCCAGATCAGACCCTCGACTGGTGCGAGGACCGCTGCACGACCCGTGCGCGCTCTGGCAGGCTCGCCGCCTGGGCAAGCTACTCTTCCGCGACTCAGTCCTAGTTACTCGTCTCACTCGGTGCATTCACAATCGAGCCAGGGCAGGGGCCCTCGTCAACTCCCATTCTAGAGATTTCATCAGGCATGGTCTGCATATAAAACAAATTACATAGCAATAGCCTGTAGTAAAGCGTAGGCAGAAATTTACAAAATGGTCCATCACAACTGGCATCAATTCATGTCATTTCGTCTCCCTATGCTCGGGAATTGGTCTTGTTTAAAGGTCTGGGGCAAGTGGCACAACTGTTCTGACTTTTCTGTGCGCTTGGTGTTGAAGCTTAATCATCGGCTAATATATGGTCCACAGCGCCATGCTCACAATCTAGAACCATGATTTTCTGTCGCATATATATCTTGTATATTTCGATTGCAACATTAGACTCTGTCACTAATCACACTAACAGTGATCCTCAATTCACGTTTGGCGAAAAAGTGATCACCAGAATGGATAGCATGGATGATGACCTGTCCTTACCAAAGGGTATCGCCATCCGGAAGGCGTGTATACGACAAGAGACTGACTATCATAGCAACTGTGCAGAAACTCGTTGGAGAGATGCTTGCGCCGGATCTCAGTTTTAGCCGCGAATCCCGAGATCTATTGATTGATTGCTGCGTCGAGTTTGTACACTTGGTCAGTTCCGAGGCTAATGAGATTTGCGAGAGAGAGACTAAGAAGACGATTGCCGGTGAGCACGTCACCAAGGCGCTGGAAGAGCTGGGCTTCAACGAGTACCTGGAACAGATCAACGTCGTCGTCAACGACCACAAGACTCAATTGAAAGCGCGCGAGAAGAAGGTCAGCAAGTTTGAGAGTAGCGGACTATCGACAGAGGAACTATTGAAGCAACAAGAAGAGCTGCTCAATCAAGCGAGAAATAGATTTCAAGCACAGGGTATGGCTCCCCTCCAATCACCTGAATTGAAGAGGGAAGACTCGGACCCCATCAAAGATGAGGAGGAAGAGGAGGATGTCGAGGAGTAGCAGCGGATCTCGAATTGTTTTGGTTTTTGACTTTATATAGCGGCGGCGGCATTCTATGGCATTTACGAGCGACCTTGTATAGTACATTATCTTTCAAGATTTTGAGTGACAGTTGATTTGTGTAAAAAAAAGACGACGACTTTTGTATTGCCAAGAAATGCGCTGTGTCGACAATTGGGACAAGGTGCAACGGCCTCTCCACAATCTGACTCGACTTTTCATCACAACCGTACGAGACGGCATGCCACCACAAGCACAAAAGTGACTCAAGACAGTTCAAAAGTAGGAGGATTTCTGTTCAAGGGCCGACTGATGCAATCGAAGCAGTGAAAAGGGAAGCGAATCTGTGTCTGCGTACAAGTGCATGATTTCCGCCATATTCCTGTACAATCTTAAAGGAGAAGTACTCATCTCGCGACTCTATAGACACGATCTCAAGCGGTCCATCGCGGATGCGTTTCGGATACAAGTCATCTCCAATGCCGATGTTCGATCACCGGTGATGACCATTGGATCGACGACCTTTCTACACGTCCGTCACGACAATTTATACTTGGTCGCGGTCACGCGAGTCAATGCGAATGCGGCCATGATTTTTGAGTTTCTCTATAGAGTGATCTCCCTTGGCAAGAGTTACTTTGGCAAGTTTGATGAAGATGCCATCAAGAGTAACTTCGTCCTGATTTATGAGCTGCTCGATGAAATTCTCGATTTCGGGTATCCACAGAACAGTGAGACTGATACACTCAAATTATACATCACCACAGAAGGAGTCAAGTCAGAAAAGACTTCGAAAGAGGACTCTAGTAAGATTACGATACAAGCGACGGGCGGTACTTCATGGAGGCGGCCGGACATCAAGTACAGGAAGAATGAGGCATTCATCGATATCATCGAGAGCGTCAATCTGCTCATGAGTTCCACGGGGACTGTCCTCCGTGCAGACGTCACGGGCAACGTACAGATGAGGGCGTACCTGACTGGCACGCCAGAGTGCAAATTCGGTCTGAACGACTCTCTCGTACTAAGTGGCTCGGACTTGTACAACACTGGCAAGACGAGTGGTTTGAAATTGACCAAGGCCTCGCAAGCAGCAGCAGGTTCAGTGACGCTTGAGGATTGTCAGTTTCACCAGTGTGTCCGTCTGGGAAAGTTTGATACGGATCGGACCATCAGTTTTGTGCCACCGGTAAGCGACGAGGATCATGTCGATACCTTGCAGAAGCTGACGATTTTTCTTAGGATGGTGAGTTTGAGTTGATGAGGTATCGCTCGACCGACAACATCAATCTCCCCTTTCGCTTACATTCCATCGTCAATGAGATTGGCAAGTTCAAGGTCGAGTATCAGATTGCAGTCAAGGCAAACTTTGCCGCGAATCTATCTGCCACGAACGTGGTTTTGTCCATACCGACACCCTTAAACACGGCCAATTTGACCTCGCGCGTCTCACAGGGCAAGGCAAAGTACGAACCTTCATCAAATACGATCGAGTGGAAGTATGTGCAAGCATTTTTGGTACAGACGAATAGTCTTGATGACTGACATGTGCTAGGATACCTAAATTTGTGGGTCAGGCAGAATATGTGCTGAGTGCGGAAGCGGATCTTGTGCTCATGACGACTCTGAAGCCCTGGTCGAGACGGCCGATATCAATGACCTTTTCCCTGCTCATGTTTACGAGCTCGGGATTACTTGTGAGGTATCTAAAGGTGTTTGAAAAGGCAAACTACAATTCAGTAAAGTGTATGGAAATCCTCAATCTCTTTTGATGACACGGCTGACAATTTATTTCAGGGGTCCGCTACATGACGAGAAATGGGAGTTATGAAGTGAGGATATAATGGACTGTTCTGTTGATGAAAGAGAGTGTATACCTATAGATATACAGAGAGGACGGCTGAATGGTGGTCCAATTGCCCGGAGTCTTTGAGGGTGAGAGAGCCTCGAATGAGACGGCGCCAACCACCGGGAGGATCCGCAGCCGATCGTCACTTGAACCTCCAACCATCTGTTGGCGTCCTTCTCATCCACTCACTCAAGGCCTCTTTCACCCTCTTATTCGCACCGGTTCCCATCTGCCGGGCAACCGACGTCATTCTCGTCCGCACCACACGGACTATGATCCGTTACTCAGCCAGTCGGGTCAGTCTTGTATAAATTCCTCCTCATTCCCTCCTACATAGTAATACCATCAATCATAATTAAATCATGTCTGACGCACACTTTAAAGGATACGTCGCTCACGACAAGGACGCCATTGGCAACCTCAAGTACGAACAGTTTCAGCCAAAGAATTGGACGGAAGATGATGTCGAAATTGTAAGTCGATTCAATTTTGAGGACCTTGTCGGTTGAACCTCTCGACTGACTCTTTTCAATAGAAGATTCATTATTCGGGAATCTGTGCGAGTGATTTGCACACTCTCCGTTCGGGATGGGGTCCGTCCAACTACCCACTCGGTATGTCTTCCAATCCGAGTCGTTGAGATTTCGAGACTAATGTAGGACAGTGGTGGGTCACGAGATTGTCGGAGAGGCGACTAGAGTAGGCAAGGACGTGAAGGAGATCAAGGTGGGCGACATTGTAGGGGTCGGAGCACAATCGGGTTCGTGTGAAAAGTGCGAGATGTGTACGGCGGACAGGGAGCAGTACTGTCACGAAGGGATGGTGGGGACGTATAATGCCAAGTACAAGGACGGCAGCCCTTCTTCTGGAGGATACGCAGACTACGCCCGCGTCCCTCAACATTTCTGCATCCCTATCCCGAAGGAAGTGGACGAGGCAGTGGCGGCCCCGATGATGTGCGGTGGAGTGACCGTCTACTCACCGCTCATGCAAAACAACGTCGGACCGGGGACAAAGGTGGGTATCGTGGGGATCGGTGGGTTGGGTCACTTTGCCGTCATGTTTGCCGCCGCTCTCGGGGCAGACGTCACCGCCATCTCGCACACGCACAGTAAAGAACGCGACGCCCTCGCCATGGGCGCCAAACATTTCATCGCCACACAAGATGAGGGAGCGTTCAAGGACCACGCGAGGACGTTGGACGTGATTGTCTGTACCGTCAACGCACACGACATGCCCATGTCCGACTACCTCTCCCTCCTCAAAGTCAGCGGCCGACTCGTCCTCGTCGGCGCTCCCGAGAAACCACTCCCCCTCGTCGTCTTTCCACTCTTGCTCAGTAACGTCTCCATCGGTGGATCCGCCATCGGATCGCCCAAGGAAATCAAAGAGATGCTCAAGTTGGCCGCCAAGACAAACACCAAGACGTGGATAAAGTTGTGGAAGATGACTGACATCAACGCCGCCCTCAAGGACATGGAGGACGGTAACGCTAGGTACAGACACGTCCTCTGCAACGAAGGATTTTATCGTGAAAACTGATCTCCGTCGACTTTGATTGCACGGCTAGCATAGAAAATTATGAAAATGAATAATGCACATGATTACACTAATTGAATGTTTAATCATATTCTGCAATCTCCCTGATTGCTTCCACCTCTACTTGTTGTTGTCCATCGAGTGACAGTTCCTGCAAGTCTTCCTCGATATCTACCTCCTCCATCAAATCATACACGACGTCCTCGGCAATCTGTTCATCGTACCGTTCACTCATGGGCCTCACCACACGAGACTCGAGCAAGCCGTCTCGAGGTGCGGACTCGAATGACGGTCCGAAATTGAGACGGACGGATCCGCCCGCGTAGACGGATACCGCGGGAAAGTACCCTAGCGATCCATCGTCCGGCGCATTGACGTCCCGTGTCGTCTGACTGTTTGGCGGGAAAAATGAAAACAAGTCCTCAAAGGCCGTGCCCTGAAGTTCTCCATTCTTGTAGACGCGCAAGAAAGAGCCCTCGAATTTCGTCGGCGAGTACTTGTCGCTGGACTTGCTCGGGATCGTGCCGGGCTGTAAGAGGTCGTCCATCTCTTTTCGAGACGTGTACTCGAATTGCTCAAAGTAGAGCTGTTGACGGTACCGAATCGGGATCCGATCACGAACGACTTCCGTCTTTGTCGCTGGAGGGAGGGTCAGGTGGAATCCAATCACGTCGCCAGAGCCAAACGAGTCCATGAATGGACGAGGGCGCGAGAGGTGCATCTTCTCACCACCCTTGTCCCTCACACCGTACGAGTACCCGTCGAACCCTACTGGGCCATCCAAGGACGCTTCCCGGCGTGCCACGCCCAATCTCACATGTCCTCCGTGCTCGCCATTCCCACGCAGAACCTTGACTTCCCAGTACCATTGACCCTCCCGAACGCCGACATTGGCACGTCCTAAACGGAAACCTTTATCTGTGGTGGCTGATTGACCATCCTTACTGAGGTACATATAAGGAGACATGTCCGACCAGTCCAGCCTAGCATTATGCGGCTCCACCTCCACCTGACGATACATGATTCCAGGCATCGCGGGAGCAGCCTCGCACATTGTGTACTTGAAACCACGCTTGTTGTAGGGAATATCGGTGATTGAGTAGTAAGGTCCATCCTGAAACTGTCCCTCGACCTGACTGATTCCTGGCGCCCTTGGTATTGCATGGAAATCTTGTGGTTTATACGGTGGCGGACGTCTGATCAGTCTGGCCGGAATGGCCGCATCACCCTTCTTTACTACCACAGCTTTTTTGCCAGTTGTCTTTCGTTCCCGACCGACCTCTTTGGGAGTCGCATTTGCCGGGCGTATAGGCTCCTTCTTGATTGTGGGAATCGTGGGTGTAAAAGATGGTGGTTCATCAGGTTTCAGTTTGTCCTTTTCTATATTGTTGGTAGATGGAACGGAAGATTGTTCAACCTTGATCAAGCTATCAGCCTGTATCGGAGAATCCACAGTATCCTTTGGCGGATCAGTCATACTCTGACTCTCAGCTTTGACTTGAGGCGATGCGAGCTGACTTTGTGGACGGGGAGGCGCGTGCTGAGCACTTTCTGTCTTTCGCTTGCGAGGCACAGTGTGCTTAACCACATGTGAGAGATAACCAGCACGGAAGGCGAAGAGATTGGGATTGCCCAGGATATAAGGAGAATTAGCACTGCGACTCGATTCGTCATGAGCTCGAAACAAGTCAGGATTTGATACCAGTGCATTCGCAAGAGTGGAAGACCAAGAATTAGTTTCATTCTTGTCCTTTCCAGTACACAAGGCTGCCCAGTGACGAGGCACGCCCAAGAAGGGTATAATATCTGCCTTCCTCGTGTACCAACCAGCGTCATTGAACAAGTCAGCGATATGCTTAGCTGCATAACTTGCTTTTCCCCACGTTGGATTGTTGATACGTATCTTCATCAACACGAGGTTGGCCATCACACTGGCACAAATGTTTTTCCACGGACAGTGAGTCCTTGAGAAGGTCTCTCTTAGTGTCGAACTGCAATTCTTGCATTTGAACTCGTAGTTTGTCATGAAAGGCACCACAGGGCCCATGTCGATACCGATACATCTGCCGTGAAAGAAATTAGCACATTGACTACACTGGACATCCACATCCAGGAGATTTCGGTCGTCACCACAATAACAATATCTATGTTGGTTGTTCAAAGTCTTGTCCGTGTTCCACGTCAAAGAGCTGCTCTCGTATGGTAATTCCACGGGACCGGGAGCAAATAGTGGGCCAGCAAGGGCCTTTTGTGCATCTGTATTTATTTGGGTGTTCGCATGAGATAACGGAGGAGATATTTTTCTTTCAGTTGCCTTGTCATTAGCTGGATTCGAGTCTGTGTTAGTACCGGGCTGTCTATAAGATTGAGCGGGATTCTGGGCCACTGGTCCTATAGACCTGTCCTGAGACATATCTTGAGGATTACTCAGAGGTGGGAAATGATGTGACGTGCCGGAGCTTGCTTGCGTGCTTCGTGGTTCTGCATTGGGATTCAATGGTGCTGTAGACCTTGGTTGTACCATTGCGGATACAGCTGCATTGGGCAATTGATTTGCTGTCTGTTCGACAGAGGTGGGTTGTCGAGGTGTTGCTGCCAAAGGCCGGTAAGGCTGTGTCGCGGGATGATCTGCTCGTTGCGCATCATTTTGCGCAAAAGCGCATTTTTGCGAAGGGTTTGCTCCCTGATGGGAAGCGAAATATTGAGGTGATTGTGTTCCATTATATTGTTGGGGCGATGGGACCTTGGGATACTGTTTTGAATAATATTGCACCGGGGCTGGCCCATATGGATTCACATGATGACCCTGTAAGGGATAGCCATGATTTATAGGTCCCTGATTCTGTGACAATCCATAGGGATTCTGATAATGGTATGGATTCGCTTGATAGGGATTATAGCCTTGGGGTGGTATATCCGCGGAAAACACTTGTGTAGATGCCGGCAACGGAAAGTTCGGAGGTTGTCCAACGATATTGCCTCTCTGCTGAGTACTAGGGTGGTTTGCTTCAGTCGGCACGAGCTGATTTTGGGATGAACCGTGCGGCTTTCTGCTCGATTGACTCTCATCATAAGCTATATTAGCTTGTGAGTGGAGTTGATCATTAGACATGAAAGATATTCCAGACCACTGACAGAGATTGACCGACCAACTATCGATTTCCGCAAAGATCCTGCTCCAATGAGCTTAGGAAGCCGTGCTAAACTCCCGGATGTGTGAGTATATCATGTTCTATCAACAACGTATCTGTTGTCCTTAGAATCATTCGCATGATTTTTAGTGGAGAAGATCTCGCGTCGTGCGATCAATCCGCCATCCTGCGTCCTCCCAGGAGATCTCCACTCACTTGATGGACGGGCAGGAAGCGGCAGACTTTTCTTGTTGTAGAACCATCAGCCATGTCCGTGTGTGGCGCAGATTGTCGAGCTTTTTGTTCTGGAAAAAAGTTGTTGCAATTATTGATGAGTTGCTACGACTGTTTTGGTGGAAAGGCTTCTGAAGTTATCAATCACTAAGCAGTACCGGTCCTGTGCGAAGCATCTCAGGCGAAGCAGAGCTAGAAACTTGCAAGGATGCCAAAGGTGATTAAGCCAAGGCATACCAGCAATTTAGCTTCGGAAATCACAGATGACTCCATCGTCAATCAAAGGAGAGGCTTAGCACGACAGACCAAAGCCAAATATGCAGAGAAGTCTGAGAAAGATGAGGAATTTGTGGACTCCAAGATGTCCCGCAAGATCCTTGATCTCGCTCGACTTCAGCAGGAAGAGCTTGAAATAAATAATGATGACTTTGAAGATGCGCTCGATGACCATGCGACTTATGTGCCAATCGCTACGAAGGACACTCTGAACAATCCGCAACTGACAAGACAAGACGAGAGGGATACATATGAAGACGAGGATGATGAAGAGTTTGCAGGTTTTGCAGGCGACGAGGAAGTTGAAGAGCTCGAGATTGATGAGGCTGATCAAGACCTTTTTGAGAAACTGATGCCTACTTCAGCACTACCGCGGCAAAGTCTCGCCGACATGATCTTGACACGTATTTCAGAACAAGAAGAAGCAGCTCGAGGCAAAGAGACGTCTGAAAGAAGGACTGCAAATGGCGCTCCGCCTCAATTACCTCCCAAGGTGATCGAGGTCTACACCAAGGTCGGCGTGCTCTTATCTCGTTATAAATCTGGGAAATTGCCCAAGGCTTTCAAGATCATACCTTCCTTGCGGAACTGGGAGGACATCCTTTATCTCACCCGTCCGGATCAGTGGTCACCTAATGCTTGTTACGAAGCCACGCGACTCTTGGTCTCGAACTTGACAGCACAACAGTGTCAACGATTCATCACGGATATCCTCCTTGAGCGAGTCAGGGACGATATTCAGGACAACAAGAAATTGAACTTTCATCTATACATGGCATTAAAGAAAGCGCTCTACAAGCCTGCAGCTTTCTTCAAGGGCTTCTTGTTTCCCCTGGTACAGAGCGGATCTTGCACCTTGAAAGAAGGTGCAATTGTCGCGTCAGTCCTCACCAAGGTTTCCGTGCCAGTATTGCACTCGGCTGCAGCTCTACTGCGTTTGGCTGAAATGGAATTCTCGGGTCCAGCCGCACTCTTCATCCGTGTTCTCCTGGACAAGAAGTACGCCTTGCCCTTCAAAGTGGTCGACGCACTAGTTTTCCATTTTATCCGATGGAAGTCCATGTCGCGGCCTTTCGCTGTGCTTGAGCATCAATCGCTTCTGGTCTTTACTCAGCGATACAAGAACGACATGACAGTCGAACAGAAAGAGAGTCTGTTGGACATTGTGAAAGTAAAAGGGCATGACAAGATTGGACCAGAGATCCTGCGTGAGCTGCGTCATTCCATCAATCGAGGAGATCCATTACCACCCGACATTGACAGTGATATGCAACTTTGAAAGGTGAGTACTGTCCTAAATCTTGTAGCGATTATTAGTTTTGGCGAATAAATTTCCTCGAGAGTCATGCGTCTGCAATATTCTGAGACAATAATAGAGTAACCATCTTCGTAAATTCTTCACCATTGATTCTTGCTGATTCCAAGGGACTAAGACCCTGATCATCAACCACTTCAACGTTCGCCCCATGATTGAGTAGAAGCTTAACAATCTCCAGAGAATTTGAATCTACGGCGAAATGAAGGAGAGTCGTACCTTCTTCGTTCCGCACGTCGACATTCCCTCCTTGTGAGAGGTATGATGCGATATAGTCCTTGTCATTACTTGCACAGGCATCGATGAGTCCGTCCATGTCATCTGCAACGGTACGCCCAGAGTCTTCATCTACAAGCTGAGAGGCGCCTTTACCTCTCGTAGAAGAAGTCTTCATCACGAGCAACTGTCCAGCATCAGGAAACGCCCCGATTTTACGTGCGAGCTTGTAATACCGCTGCTCAGCCTGGACGCCTGTGTAAGTTTCCGAAATTAACCACCATGCCATCCATTTAATGTACTCGACTCGATTCGTCACAAACAATAACAATCTACGAAGGAATGAATATGAAGGAGCTCGGGCATGAGTTGCTTTATATAAAGCATAGAATTGCAATTTATGCGCAGTGTCCAAGCTGTGGAATCTTTCATGTGAGCCGACAAATTGGGCTATGGCTTCGAATGGCAAATCAGAATCGTCAGACATGTCTGCTACTGCTTTAAACACTCAAAAGTCATCGCACTAAACACGAAGTTGTCATCTTGAGTGGTCGAGCTATACTTGTGGCGAGTTAAGACTATGCTGACCAGTCTAGGACTGGGGTGCAATTGCGGTCGAACTTTGCTTGATCAGTGGTAATAAGTGTACTGATCAAAAAGTTGAAATCTACTACCGTAATTAGACATGATTGTCATGCCAAATTTCTGCGGATTAAAACTACTTGCGTCTGCAGCTCGCTTCACAAGATCACATTTACATCGCCCTGAGTTTTCAAGATCGAGTCGGATACGCCCAATACCTAGGTATGTCTTTACAAGCAGAAATCACGTGACGGGTATATTAGTGACAGAGCCGGTGGCACCAATTTCCAACCACAGCAGGAATCCGCGCAAAATGTAGGTCGTACAGCTTTCGCTCATGCTAGGTGATAGAAGGCAGGACGGTCATGCCAGGCGCGATGGTTCACATTCCAGCCGCTCGTGCACGACCATGCCGCTCATAGCCAACCTTCTTCAAGGCTGATCTTAGCTGTAACCATCCGTGCCATATGCTTGTGTGTAAGTTGCATCATTAAAGCCGCTTTGGGTGACCCGTGACAATTCAATCTGATATCAGCACTACAATTGCGATTCATGGCACCTCCACCACGAGCGTGATCGACTGTGAGGGTTTGCATCCATCTCTGGCTTGTACTCAAATCATGCAATTCGATGTCATTGTCGATGTTGTAGCCTAGCTTTATTAGCAGCACTCTGATCTTTGGCAAGAATTGATCCCTACACTCTGGGCAGACAAAGGTGTAGCATATTTTACAAGTTCGCCCAGCAATACAAGCACGGCATAATGGCAGAACCCACTTGTTGTTGCACATGGTGCAATTCGGCAATGTCCAATTCGCTGTGGGATCTGCCAATTCCTTTCGACCAAAACTGAAGTTCCGACAGTATCCTTGAGAGCATCGAGAAATATCTGTCAAGATGGCATTCCCATGGGTGGTCGATACTCGTTCCAGGGACATTTTAAAGTCGTACATATCCTCTCGCCAACGATCCTGGTAATCAAATTCGGGACCCGCTCCAGTTAGCTCAATCTCCATTTCATTGAAAGTGAAGCTACCATTGTTCATCGGCTCGAAGAATGGAAGACCGTCGATCCCAATGACATCCAAACGTTCTAGGCTCACAACTTGACCTGTGGTCGCCAGGGAATCCAGAAAGTTTTGTAATAGAAGGCTGTTGACATCTGTACAGAAACGTACCGAAATATACGCTAGATGTGGTGCTTTCGAAATGAAATATATAATGTCCAGAACATTCACCATGGTCCCATCCAAAATGACATTGCGCAAAGATAGCGTGTTAAAGTACTTGAAGCTCGAGCTCCAGAATAGCTTGCTAAGGTAGATCTGGTCTTTGCGTCGACCAGCCTTGTAAGTCAATACTCGCCAATCTGGTTGGCTTAGCAACGAATGATCCGGTGCATAAGGTAGCAAATTGATAGGAATCTTGTCTGATCTAGTACAGTTCAAGGTTCGTAGTGATGCACTACTAACAAGATTGCGTAGAGATCGACAGGTCTGGGAGAGTGTCTGAAGATCTACATAATTCAGATGCGAGAAGATAAGTTCCAAGGCTAGATTGTCCAGCTGAGTAATGTTCACCGCTTCCGCCTGCATCACAACAATACTTGTGATTCGTTCACCTAGCTTACACCTATCAAGGAGCAACGATGTGCTCCGCACTTTGTAATGGAATTGACATAGTCGTGTGGCAATGAAACGCCAGGAAGGATTTTGATCTGATTATTTACGAGCTCAGTACTGGATGGAAGGTTTGGCAGGTATGACCGAACCAGCGAAGGGTCGATCGTCCTTATTTTGAAGTGGTCTACTGCTCGAATCGTTTGATGCCATGCACGATGCACAATAAGGGCATTCCGCAGCCTCCTGGAAAGACAAGGCTCGCGAATCTGGTCGAGTACACTACAGCATCACCTCTCGCCCGACAACGATTGCACTCGATGTGCACGAGCTCATGTGCGACTATAAGCAGAGGAGCAGCCTAACCCACGGAGCATTCCAGTGGACTGTAAGTACGTTACTTAGCTGACCTCGATGCATGATGCGCCTCGATTTGAGCTTGGCGGCGATTTCCGCAGGGACTCGTGCAGCGCGGAGGGCAACCCCACAAAATGGGAATTCGAACTTCCTGTGCAGGTGTGTTCCGAGTCGTGTGCTTGAGTCGTGTAAGCACATAGACTGGATCCAGTTCAGAAGCCCCGGACTCTCGCATGTTCAAACCTTGGAAGTTGTGCAATTCGAGCTGTCGGATCATGCCTCTTCTTGCGTCCCTGTGCATACAACAGCACTCAATTGGGACCTGTGCTTAGGTCACCTCGAGCAATTGAGCAGTCCCCAAGGTGCATCGTCTACAGATCGTCAGGAGGGCGTTCTCAACTAAGCAACGCTCATTTCCTACATACCAAACTGAAATGAGTCATGAACTTTTGAGTAAACGCTTTGGTGATGAGACAATCAATTTCTTCGCTGGGTCTACTCTCAATCGATTCTCTTTCAAAAGACAGGATAACGCTTTCTTGTCGAAATGTGTGTTGTTACCATCGGCACGATTCTTGACCTTCAATCAATTGGATCCTTTGGCGACAAAAGAAGGGAAACTAGTCCTTTTGAAACTCGAAGACATCCAATCCATTATCGGCAATCCTTATGCTTTAACCGATGAGGAGAAAATCGCGCAATGGTCAGCTACGGACGATACAACTACGGTAGTTTTCCTTGGACTTGACGAAAGTAAACCCACCGAGCAGGGAGGAGAACCCTTCTTTGCTGTCGACGTCACACCAAACCACGACGAAGCATCAAAGGAGAAACAAAAATTTATTGACAAAGTTCTTGCTGATGGTATGGAGTTCAAGAATGTCAGGGTGGGCGTCAAGTTGGAAATGCATGAGAGTGCCTTCGTTGCCATGGGAAGATCTTTTATTGACTGGAATGCACGTTACCAGTATTGTAATGGCTGTGGAGGAAAGACAATCTCAGTATGGGCCGGGGCGAAAAGGCAATGTCCTGACAAGGACAGAGTATCCGGGACCCGTCAGACATGCGTGTCTCGGAAAGGCTTGCACAACTACCAGTATCCAAGAACCGATACTACAGTCATCATGGGTATCTTGTCTTCGGATGGCACGAAGTTGTTGTTAGGACGTCAAAAAGTATGGCCGCAAGGAATGTATTCATGCCTAGCAGGCTTTCTAGAGCCGGGTGAATCACTCGAAGAAGCTGTTCGTCGTGAGACTTGGGAAGAGTCCGGTATTGAGGTTGGCAGAGTTCAATATCATTCCTCACAACCCTGGCCTTTTCCAGCTAACTTGATGATTGGCTGCATCGGTCAGGCATTGCCAGGGTCTACTATCGATCTTGGTAATGACCCTGAATTAGAGGATGCTAGATGGTTCACTCGAGAAGAGTTAAGTCATGCTGGAACTATGGGCATCGAAAGTCACGACGACAAGCCCCCACAGTATAGCACTCCACCGGAAATGGCAATCGCAAAGAAATTGATCAATTGTTTCATCAGGGACGACTGGGGACTGGACAAGTTGTTATAGCTGATTGAGTGCGAGAAACTTCTATGGCTGCTCAGAAAAAGCATCTTGGTTACGACGAGATAAAATGCTCGAACCTAGCAAGAGAAAAGAGTCGCTTTCTAGTTGAGTTTAGCTCGGGCTAGCATTAAAGGTTTGGGCTCGATATGCAGCAGCTGGTTGCTGTGGCATGTGGCATTCAGAATATCTGCTGTTTGCCTGCTCGGACTTGCTGCAGATCTGGCTAGGTCGGCCACAGCTTTGCCTGTCCACATATTTATCTAATTCTACGTGAAGCCTACAGATAATATAATCATTGTTCAACTTGTCCACCGCAATAGTACTTGAGCTCAATCTTTGTCTTTGTGTGCAGCTATAGCTACGAACTCGAGCATGCTTGGAGAATTGTGGCAGGGTACGGTAAGAGAATAGCAACCAGATGCAGATCGAGGTGTTGCCGCCAAAATCTAGGGTTCAATGTACTATAGCGCACGCGCAGGCAGAATGATGCACCTTCTCCCGCCCTAGTATGAGCACCTATATAACGCGACTTGAGACCTCCTGCTCGAAGACTATCCTCGGCCGACTTCTTGCATGTTGTCTCTCCATCTTCTTGGTGGATTGTTCAATCGTGAAGCACCTTGCGACAAGGTACAGACTTGCGTGTTTGCCATATAAAGAGACTTCATACTGAAGGGATTGGCGAGTCTCTTACGCACCGTCCTAGACTAGGACCATACCTGCGGTCTCATGGCTGAGCAATACTTCAGGGCGCCCTTAGGTGTACTTTCGGTGCCGAGACCTAGTCCTAATATACCGGCCGCCAACACCAACTCGCCCCTTAAAAGCAACAAAAGAACCCATGAGCAATTGGTCCTTGACGCCAATCTCATCCAAAATGGCACGAAGACTCCCACCAAGAATTGTACCACTACGGCGACGAATAGCAGGAAAAGTGTCAAGCGTGTCAAAGCTGAAGTAAATGACACCACAGAAACAGCAACAGCTCGACTCCGCTCAAATGCTGAGATTGAATACGCAGCAAAGATGAAAGTATGGATAGCTTCATACAAGAAGCAGTTCCCGTATCTTCGATTTTATTTCGATGCGTGCCCAGACGAGGATGTCAGGAGGTGCACTCGCAAAATCATGTCTCTCGGAGGGGTAGGTACATGATGGGCTGTATTATCACACAATTGACCTTGATAGTCTATTGAGCCGTTCTTCAGTAACAATGTAAACGTCGTCGTTACCACACGAGATTTGCCGAAAGTCTTACCCACATCTGAATCACATTTGGACGAGAGAACACAGTCGAAGATCAACCAGAGCTATCCCGTAGGCTATGGATCTGGTTTGCTACACATGAATGCCACGTATGTTCAACATGATACGTCCACTATTAAGCTGACTGTGCAGACTCGAGAATCATTCTCGCGGCGATTCTATCACGCATGATGTCCTTGTCAAAGCACATAGCCTGAACATCAAAATATGGTCACTTAAGAAGCTTCGAGATTCTGTCTTGAAGAATCTAATCGTGGAGCACAGCATGAGCACTCAACAACGTTCTTTGTCCAATACGCTGAAAACTGAGAAGTTTTTAGGTACAGGAGAGGAAAACATTGTGCAATTTGGTGGGCCATACATCCTCGTTCGGGACATGAATGAACAATACCGACCAATTATATGCCGTGAATGGCCAAATGTTTGCAATGCTAAGGATGGAGAGTGGCCTCAGTGGCGTGCGACGCGTGCTGGTCGTTGCCCTTTCATTAGGGACAAGACCGCCGAGAAAAATACACGCACCGTCCAGGTTACACAAGTAAGACCTGAACGGCCACTGACTATTAGTCAATTCCAGCATGCCAATGCTTCAGGCATCCAGCAAATCACCAGTGCTATTCAATCTAATATTGGAAGATCCGGCTGGAGTGGGAAGGAGAATTGTGGTTCGGGTGTGGCAAATCTACATAAGAAAGCGGTCACTGCGAAGAGGAATTCCAAGCTCAACGCAACTCTAGATCCGACTGATTCCAAGAAGGTAAAGGTCGATGTCAAGGCTGGGTACTGTGAGAATTGTCGTGAAAAGTTTGAAGATTTCGAGGCGCACCTGAAGACAAGACAACATCGAAACTACGCCAAGACCGAGACGAATTTTCTAGACCTTGATGAGCTATTGAGTCTCTTGGTGCGTCCAGCTCGAATCGATCATTCTATGGAACAAATTTAGAAGTCTCAGTCTCTTCAGAACGTCATTGTCCTACACAATAGCAAAGTACTTGAGGTCGTAGTTTTAGGTAAGCATTGCGCAGCACTGTACAATAACATTTCGCGACGCGAGGAGCATTCATTAGCGGGCACTTACTAATCAACAGTTTACATATGATAATACAGATAAGATCATTCGTTTTCAACACAGTCAGCTTACAACCACAGCTCGTCTTCTTGGAACTACAAAACATGTATAAGATAATTCGCAGTTGTGAGCAAGTGTATAACCTGTATTTTAAACCATGATGAATCTCGCAGCTATACTCCACTATAGCATACAGAGTGTGAGCCTAAGTGAGCTCGCCCCTGCACTTTCCTATTGTTCTTGTGTAACACGCAATGTCTGTTGCATTGTGTCAGTAAGTAGGTCAGGTGGATCGGGAGGTGAACCACTCGCATGCTTGGCATGGTTTCGAGTCGATTGCTGGCCAGCAATGGGGGTGTGCTCTGCGGGCGGGAAGAATCAGCGGGCTTGTGGTGCTACGCGCACTAATAACTCTGCTCCACTCCAGAGTCAACGCTGGCTCCTTGACTTATGGTACATTCATCCATCGAATCATAGCAAAAGACGTGTCGCACGTAAGCGTGTCCCACCGCGTGACGCTTGCACAGATTTCAATTGTGCGTACAAAATGCAAGGGCTTCAAGGTCGGTTATCCTCTAGTGATTGATATCCGAGCTTGACTGACTATATCTAGATTACCAGTACAGGGCCCAAAGGTATGGCTCACCAGTGCGCGACAATAGCTCGCAACGTGATCATTATCCTTCAAACGGACCGCTAAGTCCATCACGATCCCCACGACGCTCCCCAAACCCGAATTTCAGCAGCATGTCTCCAAGACTTCAGCCATTGACACAAAGAGAGCCTGCTGCACCCATATCCAGGATGAAGAGGGTTTCGGAACATGGAATGCGTCCACGCCATAACTCTCAACCACCATTTAGACGTGCCAAACCAGAGGGAGGATTTATATCTCCGCTACAGGCAGCCACGACATACCTGCCACAAACATATCGAATCTGTAATCCGTCTTTTAATTATCAGTCTTCGAAGAATCCTCGCCGTCCTCTAACCAAACCTTCAGAAGGTTGCAAGAATGATGGACACGACAATGAGCACTCCGACTACATCTTGTATGTAAATGACATTCTGGGCATCGATGAGGGTCACAAGTATCTCATTTTAGATGTGCTAGGTCAAGGCACTTTCGGACAAGTGGTCAAATGCCAGAACATGAAAACCTTGGAAGTGGTTGCAGTCAAGGTGATCAAGAACAAGACAGCGTATTTCAATCAGTCAATGATGGAGGTGACCATTCTTGATCTGTTAAACAATAAACTGGACAAGTCCGACGAACACCATATTTTGAGGCTGAAAGACACTTTCATTCATCGGCATCATCTATGTCTTGTTTTCGAGCTGCTCAGTGTGAACCTGTACGAGCTTATCAAACAAAATCAATTCAGAGGACTGTCCATGAACCTAGTCCGCGTTTTCGCAACACAGCTTTTAGATGCCATGACTATACTGAACGAGGCCAAAATCATACATTGCGATCTCAAGCCAGAGAACATCTTACTGAAGAATTTGGAGAACCCTAATATCAAAGTCATCGATTTCGGCAGTGCTTGTCACGAACGTCAGACTGTCTATACCTATATTCAATCGCGGTTTTATCGCTCTCCGGAAGTCCTTCTCGGACTCCCATACTCTGCTGCTATCGACATGTGGAGTCTCGGTTGCATAGCGGCCGAACTTTTCCTCGGCCTGCCTCTATTCCCGGGGAGTTCAGAATACAACCAGATAACGAGAATCACTGAAATGCTGGGTCAACCACCATCGTGGATGTTAGAAATGGGTAAGCAGAGCGGGGAGTTCTTTGAGAAGAGTGTCGAGGTCGATCACGCTGGTCGAAAGCGTTATCGCTTGAAGACTCTTGAACAATATAGTGTGGAGCACAAGGTCAGTGAACAACCTAGCAAGCGCTATTTTCAGGAATCAACCTTACACGATATCGTTCTGAAATATCCTTTACATCGCAAAAACATGACCGAGCCAGAGATCAATAAAGAGACTTATCTCAGGACTTCATTTGTGGACTTTGTCGGGGGTCTTCTAAATATGAATCCTCTTGAGCGCTGGTCGCCTCAGCAAGCACGACTACACCCTTTCATTACTGGGGAGAGATTTACTGGACCGTTCGTGCCTCCAGCTTTCCGAGCTGCACGTAAGCCTACTGCTGATAATCCTCTGCCTCCACCACCATCACATCACAATCAAGCTCCTCAGCAAAAAGCAGCTGAAAAGCTTATAGCAAGTCAAGCTGTGGCCCACGAGAAAGCGGAAGCTGTGCTTGCTGCGCAACAGCAACAACATCTATCCGCGAAGCCTGCTACAGCTATGCTATCGTCCTCTCCGAAGTCGCCTATACAACAGCCACCATCGGGATCCAATCCGTACGAGCCAAATCCATACCTGCAACCAATGCCTCCTTTTGCATATGCTCAGCAAGGTGTGCAAACAACATTACAGCACTTGCCCAATAACTTCGGACAGTATCCACCAGCTCCGAACGTGTACGGCCTACCATATGCAGCTCAGACGAACAGTGGCCCGTACTATCCTCACCAGATGTCTATGCACTCTCAGCCTCAGAATCAAGCACATTTGCAATCTCAACCAAATATTCAAATACAGGATCCATCGAATCAGCACCAGCACCATCAGACACAACCGTCCCAAAATCAGAATCAGAGCTTTGTTCAGCGGCGTGCTAGAGCAGGCACCATGGGTCACATTGACATGCCCATCAATTTCCAAAGACAGGCGCACCTTCTCAATCCTGCCTTACGGGCAAGTCCCAATTATGGCACCTGGCAGCAATCGATGGACCCAAACTCACAGAATTATATGGGCCCCGGACAAGGCAGTGGAGACAACAGACGAGGTAGCATTCAGGCACCAAACAATGACATACAACATCGAGATTCGCAAGCTTACTTTCAACGCTGGGCGTGAAAGTGCTTGCCTCTCCATTGTAAGCAGTCTAGCTACTGCTCAGTACATAGACTACATTTCACAAAATAATCTTCTTAAACGTGTTGCGACAACGTCAATCCGTGACATGTCATGTTCGAACTTGCCTTGGTCACAACTTCTATCTTTACAGAAGTTTGAACGGGTCGTCGTTGAGTTGAGTCGTATGCACAAAAGCATCCGGGCGCAAAACAGATTGTGACATCGGAGTAGTCCTTGACAATGCATTCTCGGAAGTATTTGCCTCTGTTCCACGGGAATCCTCGCTACTTGTCGAGTGCCGAGCGTCCAACGCTACATATGCGGACCATATCGGAGGCCTGCGATATGCTACATGCGATTTTGAGCTAAAATGGATCTAGTGCGTCTCACATCTATCGGTAGTCGAATAGAGCGACTGGTCTCTTGGGGACATCAACCAGTAACTTTCGCAAACTGCGTCTCAAGACAGTCTTTAACCTTGCGAGCTTGAATTCGTAGGTATCCAAATTGCGCATCATCTTTGCCATGTAGAGCAAGTAGAAGACCTTCCGAAGCAATGCCGATGTCCCTGTCAATGACTCCGATATCTTGAATGAAAAGCCTACTCGACTACTGTGATTAGGATTATGCACGAAAACGTGACACTAAGGCTCGATTACCTCGAGTGTGACACAAATCCAGTCGGATCCTCGTGTAGCACTTTCGATCATGTCGGCATCCTCAATATCAGCTGAAGATGACCATAGGCTAGCTGCCAAGGCAGCGACCACGCGAGACCGATTTTGAGCTGTGGATGCCGCAGATTGAGCCAGAAGCGAGCCAGACTTTGTGAATAGACTATTGCATCAGACGACTCTCCCTTTCAAGGCTTAAAGAAGATGTCTCGTACATTGCAGATTCGAGTGATGGGGAGAGTGTTTGAGAGAGCAAGTCCGACAGTGGCCTGGTTCGCAACATCTGCAGCCGTATTCTTGATCGAACCCTGTGGACGACTGGCGAACGTCCAAATATCTCCTTTCACTGTCTTCGTACGCGACAACTCTGAAGACTCCTACACCAGCGTGAGATGGTGCGGCAGGAGCGCATATGTGTGCTGTGTTCAGAGAGACAATCACGGAGCGCGGACCTGTAGTATGTAGGCCTGCCAGACCAGATCCAGCCCAAGTGTCAAGCCTGGTGCGCCTTCTGTTTCCAGCAATCAGCGAATCACTCTGAAGCTCTCTGTCAGCCAACCTTCCTGCCCAGGTGCTCAACCATCAGCCACAACCATTACGGAGTTCAAGCTTGGCTGCACACCACTCATGCCATGATTCATTGTATCCTGAGCACTCTCGATGATGAGCATGACAGTTTACTGTTTCCGTTGATTTGAATAGCGCTCAGTGCTCGTCTGAGCGGCAATATCAAATGCAAAGCTGAGCAGGACTCGATGCTTTAAATGGATTCAATTTTTAGCGACTTGAAATCGAAGAGCGAAGATGTGCGACTCAGGGCTGCCAATGACCTCCGGGACTACGTACATAGCTATATTAGACGAGAGGATTGCACTGATGTTCTAGGTCGCGGCGACGGCAAGAGAGCTGTCGGGTGAATCTTTCACGAGGCTCAATAACGAAATCAATAAGAAAATCTTCGAGTTGATACACTCCTCAGATCCCTCGGAAAAACTCGGCGCGATTGTTGCCATCGGTACGTACTGATTGTGTCTCGAAGAAACTTAGCTGATGATCAGACAAACTCATAGACTTTGATGGCGAAGAAGGCAACACAAAAATCACTCGATTCGTACACTATCTGAGAATAGTCCTGCCCGGAAGTGATGTGCATGCAATGTCCTTGGCATCAAAGGCGCTTGGTCGACTCGCAGCATCAGGTGGAATTCTCACGGCAGAATTTGTCGAATTTGAGATCAAAAGAGCCTTGGAGTGGTTGCAAGGGGATAGAAATGAGAGTCGCAGAATGGCCGCGGTGCTTGTGATCAAGGAGTTCGCCATACACGCCCCAACATTGATATACTCTTATGTGTCTCAAATTCTCGACCTCATCTGGATGGCTCTCCGAGATCCCAAGTTCATCATTCGTAACAGTGCTGCAGAAGCTCTTTCTGGTTGTTTAGACATTATCTTCCAGCGAGAGACTGCGTTAAGAGTTCAATGGTATGTGCGTATTCTTGAGGAAGCTGATCAAGGACTCAAAAGCGGTAATGCCGATGTGATACACGGCTCGCTCTTGGCATACAAAGCGCTGTTACTGAAAGCTGGCATGTTCATGCATGAAAAGTATCGAGGTGCCTGCGAGTTAGTGCTCAGATACAAAGATCATCGAGACAGTCTCATTAGAAGGACTGTAGTGGCACTCATCCCGACTCTCGCGTCATACAATCCAGTAGAGTTCACCTCGACCTACCTACAGAAGAGTATGTCGCACCTGCTAGCGCAATTGAAAAAGGAACGGGATCGTTCATATTCCTTCATCGCGATCGGAGAAGTAGCCATCGCGGTGAAATCTGCCATGAACCCATACCTCGAGGCCATTCTATCCACTATAAGAGAGGGACTGAGCATTCGTGGTAGAGGAAAGCGAGAGAATGAGGCATCAATCTTTCAATGTATATCGATGCTCGCAACAGCAGTGGGACAAGCACTCAGGCCTCATATGCATGAATTACTTGATATGATGTTCTCATGCGGTCTTTCTGAACCACTGCGAAGGGCGCTTGTCGATCTGGCACACTACATCCCACCACTTTTGCCTACTATACAGGATCGTCTGCTGAATCTACTATCCATGATACTCAGTGGCAAGCCTTTCCGTCCGCCCGGTAGCCCACAAAAGCACCAGATCGCAAACAACACAGCTCGGGAAGTACGAGAGGCGCACGCTAGTGAAGCTAAGGACTCCGAGCTGAACACCCTGGCTCTTACGACTCTGGGAACTTTCGATTTTACACACCATGTCCTCAACGAATTTGTTCGTGACTGTGTGATTTCATATCTCGAGGATGATAATGCAGATGTGAGGAAGGCTGCTGCCTTGACTTCCTGTCAGTTATTCGTCAGGGATCCGATCGTGTTCCAGACCAGCAATCATGCCATCAAGCTCGTTGGAGAAGTACTTGAAAAGTTACTGACTGTCGGAATCGCAGATCCGGACTATACTATCAGACAGATCGTGCTTAGTTCGTTGGACGAGAGATTTGATCGACATTTGGCACAAGCTGAGAACGTCCGTTCTCTCTTTATCGCCCTTAACGATGAGGTTTTTGAGATTCGTCAAATCACTATCACAATCATTGGTAGATTGACCTTCCACAACCCGGCTTATGTGATGCCAAGCCTGAGAAAGACACTGATCCAGCTGCTCACAGAACTCGAATACTCTGGTGTAGCACGTAATAAAGAGGAATCAGCCAGGTTGCTATCATTACTTGTCTCTGCTGCTTCCAAACTCATCAAACCATATGTCGAACCAATGCTCAAAGTACTGCTACCTCGTGCTCGTGATGCTAGCCCTGGTGTGGCAAGTAGTGTTCTCGCTGCTCTGGGCGAGCTAGCGAACGTTGGTGGAGAAGATCTGCTCAAGTATCTCGATGATTTAATGCCACTCATTATCGAGACGCTCCAAGATCAAAGCTCTAGTATGAAACGAGATGCTGCTCTGAGAACTCTCGGACAACTTGCCAGTGCATCAGGTTATGTCATCGATCCTTACCTTGACTACCCAACGCTACTCAATATTCTGATTTCAATCTTGAGAACTGAGCAAGCTGGCTCTATTCGTCGAGAAACGGTGAAACTGATCGGTATCCTCGGTGCGCTCGATCCTTATAAGCATCAGATGCTTGAGCGTGGACCAGAAGACCACTCTCCCGAACAGAAGGCTGTGAGCCAGGAAGTGTCCTTGCTGAGTTCTGGCATGGGGCCGTCCGCCGAAGAGTATTATCCTACAGTAGTCATCACGACTCTTATGAATATCCTGAAAGACCCATCCCTCAACACGCATCACACTGCAGTCATTCAGGCAATCATGTATATTTTCAAGACTCTGGGGCTGAAGTGTGTGCCTTACTTGTCACAAATTATTCCTGGCTTCCTGGCTGTCATGCGAACGTCATCACCCAGTATACTAGAATTTTACTTCCAACAACTCGGCATCCTCATCTCAATAGTCAAACAGCACATTCGAAATTTCCTCCCGGACATATTCCAACTGATCAAGGAATTCTGGAACCCAACATCGAATTTGCAATTGACCATTCTTACCTTGGTTGAATCTATCGCTCGAGCATTAGAGGGCGAATTCAAAGTATTTTTGCCGTCCTTATTACCGCTGATGCTTCATATCTTCGATGTTGACAGTACAAGTCAGCGCGCGTCATCACAGAAAGTTCTCCACGCCTTTATTGTCTTTGGTTCTAATGTCGAGGAATACATGCATCTTCTCCTACCCGTGGTGGTGAGAATGGTTGAAAAGCAAGATGCGCCTGTGGCCCTCCGCAAAACTGCTATTCAAACCATAGCACAGCTGTCGCGGCGAGTCAACTTTTCAGATTTGTCATCGCGAATCATACATCCTTTAGCCAGGGTGCTTGCTCAGGGCCCAAATGAGCTTCGTAGTGCTGCGATGGATTGCCTATGCGCGCTCGTCTTCCAATTAGGCTATGACTACGCGATATTTATTCCAATGATCAACAAATGTCTGATCACCAACAAGATTCAGCATTCTAATTATGATCTACTAGTCTCGAAGTTACTGAAAGGAGAGTCACTGCCGCAAGACCTTAATCCTGAGGAGAAGTTTGGCGATATCCGTGAGAACGATGCTGGCTCTGCTGAGACAGCTGCCAAGAAGTTACCGGTCAATCAACAACACTTGAAGAGTGCTTGGGATCCGTCACAGCGATCGACGAGGGATGATTGGCAAGAATGGATCAGGCGACTTTCAGTCGAGCTTCTCAACGAATCTCCATCACATGCCTTGAGAGCTTGTGCTGGACTTGCAGGTCTTTACTATCCTCTTGCCCGTGAACTATTCAACGCTGCTTTCGTTTCTTGCTGGACTGACTTGTATGAGCAGTATCAAGACGAGTTGGTTAGAGCTATCGAAACTGCCTTAACCTCACCGAACATTCCACCAGAGATCTTACAAGCACTCTTGAATTTAGCTGAGTTCATGGAACACGATGATAAGGCGTTGCCAATAGACATTCGGACCTTGGGCTCCTATGCCGCAAAATGTCACGCCTTCGCAAAAGCTTTACACTACAAAGAACTCGAATTCATCTCGGAGCCATCTGCTGAGACGATCGAAAGTTTGATCAGTATCAATAATCAATTACAACAACCAGATGCTGCTATTGGAATTCTCACTCATGCCCAACAAGTGCATGACCTCGAGTTGAAAGAGACATGGTACGAGAAATTACAGCGATGGGAGGATGCTCTAAAGGCATATGAGGCTCGATCACCAGAAGAACAGAACACATTTGCGGTCACCATGGGAAAGATGCGTTGCCTACATGCACTAGGTGAATGGGATCATCTATCATCATTGGCTCAAGAAAAGTGGATTCATGCCGGCCATGACGTCCGCAGATCCATTGCACCACTTGCCGCTGCTGCAGCCTGGGGTCTAGGACAGTGGGAATTGATGGACGATTACATCGGAGTCATGAAATCAGATGTGCCAGACCGTGCTTTCTTCCGCGCAATTATATCGTTGCACAGGAATCAGTTTCTTGAAGCTCTCTCACACATCACGAAAGCTCGTGATCTTCTAGACACTGAGCTGACGGCACTCGTCGGAGAGAGTTACAATCGCGCGTATAGTGTGGCAGTGCGAGTGCAGATGCTAGCTGAACTCGAGGAAATCATCACATACAAACAGAGTAAGGATCGTCCAGAGAAACGAGCTACGATGAGGAAGACCTGGATGAAACGACTCAAAGGTTGCCAGCGCAATGTTGAAGTCTGGCAACGCATGCTGAAGGTTCGTGCTCTTGTCGTGTCACCGGAAGAGAACATGGAGATGTGGATTAGATTTGCAAATCTTTGTCGAAAGTCAGGTCGTTTGGGTCTTGCCGAGAAGTCTCTGAACTCATTGTTGCCTGAAGACGTCTTGCCGAATGATCTATCACACGCACAGCCACGAGTGGTGTATGCACATTTGAAATACCAATATGAAACTCAAGATAAGGCGCTTGCATTGAAAACACTACGAGACTTCACCGCTCGCATGTCCAGTGATGTCGGTATGACTATTCGAGGCAGTGAGCAAGTTTCTGCAGTCAATGAGGAATCCATCAAGACTGATGTTTCGGATTACTATGAACTACTCGCACGATGTTATCACAAGCAAGGAGAATGGCAAACGGCTCTTGAACCTCAGTGGACCTCGGAAAATACTGCAGAGGTCCTAGAATCTTACAGTCTTGCAACTCGATTTGACAAGGGTTGGTACAAAGCATGGCACTCTTGGGCGCTTGCCAATTTCGATGTGATTCAGTACAACGAGAATCAACCGGAAGGGGTACAGCAAGAGCTATATGTAACGCGAATCAAGCCTGCGATTCAGGGCTTCTTCAGATCTATCGCTCTATGCTCTGGCAATTCATTGCAAGACACTCTGCGTCTACTCAGTCTCTGGTTCAAATATGCAAATGACATCGAAATAGGCCAAGCCATCACCGAAGGTTTCACGACTGTTAGCATTGATACCTGGTTGGAAGTCATACCTCAACTTATTGCTCGAATTCATGCCCCTGGCGCTAATGTTCGTCGACTCATTCATCAGCTATTAGCTGACGTAGGCAGAGCACATCCACAAGCTCTGATTTATCCACTGACCGTTGCGTCGAAGTCTACCAGTATCTCTCGCCAGCGTGCAGCACTTGACGTCATGGAGAAAATGAAGGTTCACAGTGCTGATCTTGTGGAACAGGCACAGCTCGTTAGTCACGAACTCATACGAGTTGCAATCCTTTGGCACGAGCAGTGGCATGAAGGATTAGAAGAAGCTTCCAGACTGTACTTTGGAGATCGCAATATAGATGGTATGTTTAGTGTACTAGAGCCGCTCCACGAAATGCTCGAACGTGGTCCTCAAACATTGCGGGAGACGTCCTTCAATCAGGCCTTCGGAAGAGACTTACAGGAGGCGAAGTCTTGGTGTGAGAAGTACAAGGAGACGAAGAATGCTGCAGATCTCAATCAAGCATGGGACTTGTACTATCAGGTGTTCCGCAAAATTAGTCGGCAATTGCCTCAACTTACTACTCTTGAGCTTCAATACGTATCTCAGAAGCTTTTGAACGCTAAAGACCTCGAACTAGCAGTTCCAGGCACTTATCATTCCGGTCGAGAGGTCATCAAAATTGCGAGCTTCGCCACGACATTCAATGTGATTACGAGTAAGCAACGACCTAGGAGGCTTACCATGAAAGGTAATGACGGACAAGACTACCAGTACTTATTGAAAGGTCACGAGGATATTCGACAGGACGAGCGTGTTATGCAGCTCTTCGGCCTCGTAAACACTCTGTTATCTGTCGACTCCGAGAGCTTCAAGAGACATTTGAGTATCCAGCGATATCCGGTGATTCCACTATCACCCAACTCTGGTCTGCTAGGCTGGGTACCTGACAGTGACACCTTCCATGTTCTAATCAGGGACTATCGAGATTCACGCAAAATTCTACTAAATATTGAGCATCGATTGATGCTGCAGATGGCGCCTGATTATGACAATTTAACTTTGCTTCAGAAAGTGGAAGTATTTGAGTACGCCTTGGATAATACGACCGGTCAGGACCTCTACAGAGTTCTATGGCTCAAATCGCGCAGCTCCGAAGCATGGTTAGACCGACGCACAACCTATACACGATCTTTGGCTGTGATGTCCATGACCGGTTACATTCTTGGTCTGGGCGACCGGCATCCTTCAAATCTGATGCTCGATCGTTATACAGGCAAGGTCATACACATTGACTTTGGAGATTGTTTCGAGGTGGCAATGCACAGAGAAAAGTTTCCAGAACAGATTCCATTCCGATTGACGCGAATGTTGACAAACGCAATGGAGGTGAGTGGCATAGAGGGTTCGTTTAGAATCACCTGCGAGCACGTCATGCGTGTGTTGCGTGATAACAAAGAGTCACTCATGGCGGTATTGGAAGCCTTTGTCTATGATCCCCTCATCAATTGGAGATTGATGACGACGGCACCGAGTCCTGGCGACCCGGTGGCTCGAAATGCGAATAGTACCGATGCAGCAGAGACGACGGGTGAAGAGGACAATACGGTCCCCACCAAGCGAGCCAAGGCGGATGAAGGCGAACAACTCAGGGAAGCGCAGAATAAACCCGAAGTCTTGAATCAGCGGGCCGTCAACGTCCTCAATCGTGTACAAAACAAGTTGACTGGCCGAGACTTTAAGCCCGAGGTCGAATTGGACGTCACCATGCAAGTCGAAAAGTTGATTCAGCAGGCCACCAGTTTGGAGAACCTGTGTCAATGTTATATAGGTTGGTGCGCATGGTGGTAAAGTCGCTCGACATCGAATTCTTGCCACTGTCCAATGCATATAGTCTTGTCAATTTATATATATAGAATATCCGAGGGCGAGTGACTATGCGAGTCCATCGTCCATCTAGTGTACATGAGAAAATTGCATATCAAGTCATTACTCTCCAGACTTTTGTGCGATGCGTCTGTCGAGTTCGAGCTGGACTCGAAGCCATTCATCAGCGGGTTTGCCGGCATCGCCTGCAAATGTAGCAATGGATCCAAACAGAGCATTACCGAACCAAGTTGACCAAAGACTGGTGATGACATGATACCGATACGTCCAGATGGACTGTTTCGACTTTGCAGCCAGATCGAAAGAGTGATTATCGATTCCGAGATTGGTCGTCTTGAGAAATTCACCGTGGAGAGGACTTGCAAGCAAGAGTTTCTCGGCGAACCACGTTGGGCGACCACGATACTTGATCCGTAACTCTTGCAAGTACCATCGTCCATGCAATTTTCGGGAAAATCCAGCCGAAAAGACGGTCAAGAATAACGACTCGTTCGAGACGCGAAAGAGGGCGGAAGAAGGGGATCCGAGGGAATCTGTCCAGAGACAAGTGAGGGCAGACTCGGACGTGACGAGGGACGCGAAAAAGGACCAGGAGAGGATGGTGAGGTGTAATTCATCCTCACTTCCCGATCCATCAATGACGACTCGATCGGATGATGGAAGAATGGAGAAGATTATTCGTTGGCACGGAATCCATTCAGCATTACTTTTGAGATGGGAAAAGACCAAGTCTGCGAAGAACGAGTCCGAGGACGATGCTTGGGCGCGTCCGATGGCACCAATATCTTCGTGCGGTTCTGGACGGAGGTAGACTGCTAATTTCTTGCCGTAATGAATCTTGTATGCTTGGAATAGAATGCGCGGCATGGTCAAGAAGACGGCGGATCCGTACCGCAACAGTGTCCAGAGCGAAGAGAATACGTGCGAGGTCGGAATGGGGACTGCGGTCGAGTCGACTTGTGCAGTCAATTTCTTGGTTCCATCGGGTTCGAGAAGGGTGAGGTGCATAGACACCCGGAGTCTTTCGCCGAGTAACGGATCGAGACACTGTAGTCGATAGGAACCCGATCGATCATTGAATGGGGAGACGTGGAATCGACGGGGGAAAGTCTGTGCGGAAGAGTAACCCGTACGTACCTTTTCCGTAGCTGCCTCTTGCCGAAGCACATAGACGTGCTTCTCACCAAATGTATTATTCACCTCGAGAACGACGACGGATAAATGACCTGCCTTGTCGTACACGTAATGAAAGGAGACCGGATTGAACGAGTATCCCAACAATCTTGGTGTCGTGATCAGTAATGCTCGCCGCAGATTTGTGGTATCTACATCGTGGTCTTGAAGGTGTTTCCACAACTTTTCCTTTAGTGAAACCGTGTACTTGATGCCCAAGTAATCTTCGCCTCTGAGAGACAGTATTCTCCAACACTGTCTGCGGGTCGAGAAGATTTTGTCCACATATCCGATAGAGTCCAGGTCAACGCAGATATACAAGACTGGGTATCTGAATGAATGTAATACTGGCACGAAGCGCGAGTGAAAGGTGGAACTAATCAACAAGGCCGGAGCATGCACATACTCGGGCAATACGACCGTTTTTGCGCCTGTAAAGTACCATGATGCGACTGCAGCCATCAGCACACATGTTGTGCTAATGATGGTTGTGACATCTGGCATTCAGGAAGCTCTGTACAAGCTGAGACTGTGTAATTAAACTTTGAAACAGAAGTAGAAATGCCGCCAAACTACTTTTTGTGCTGAAGGATACACATACCCTCTCGTGATTGCATGCATGCACTCAGTAGTACATGCATCATCATGAGGACATCAAGCCAGGCTTCTGATTGTGATGAGTAGACCGGAGCATTGAACTAACGTGTGTCATTCCGAGGTTCTTCCATTCTGTCTGATCCAATTTGGCATCTTCACTACCAACACAAAGTTCAACTCAAGAGGATGAATGTTGCACCAAAGAGATTCTTTTTACATTGTATGGTGTAGATTTTATATCTAAGCTTATATATACAATTGAAAGTTTGCTCCTGCGATTCGAGTCAACCAGTGACCCATAAATGTATACATATATTGCAATTTCATCATGTCGTTAATTCATGCCAATAGACGATACCAGATCAGTCATGGTTCGTGGAGCAAGTCCCTTATCGTACGATGGAATGTCCTGGAGGACAGCGGGTGCTGTAAGCCGGTGGCTCGGCTGAAGGACGACCCGACCTGCCGCTATTTATGGAGGAATTGCGAGACATGCTCGATGCACCAGAAGGCATGGCATGACCATCGAGCGAGAAGGGTCGCATCGGCCTTGCGCTGGTACCTGCCATGCCTGTGGTGCTTACATCGAGAAAGGTTGCAAAACTCGATTCGAAAGGATTGACTTCGAATTCGTGCTACTGGTGTTAGTGATGCAAATCACATCAGAGAAAGGTTTGTAAACTCACCGAACAGCTGCGCACACTACTGATTGAAGCGACTGATGATTTCCGCACAGAGATATAATCATCCCCATCAGAAGTGGTTTGACTGCGCTGCTCCATGATATAACCCTGTGTGGATTGCTATGATATCGGATGTGATGGATTGTGATGTTATCTGTGATCCATGAGTGTGTGTGGGTGATGCTGATCTTAAGGACAATCAAGGAAGCAGACTCTTGACCGTTCTAAAGTTGGGAGGACGAGAGATCGACAATCACGGTCATCCATCTCCCACCGAGTGGGCCAAGCGCGAGATTCTCTCCAGTCTCTCACAATCTGGCCAATCAAAGGTGCGCCTCACATGCTTCCACTGCAAGTTTCTCGCAGCCTCAAGAGAACAATCAAAGGAAAGGATCCTCCAATTGGGTCCTGCTCAAGCGCTGTGATCTACACGCCCACTCACCTGCTGTTCCCCCACGCACTCGCACTATCCCTTACCCTGGAACCCTTGGAATGTCAAATCCTGGGGAAAAGGAAGAGCCCTCGCACACCCAAAAACAGGTGGACTCTCACAAGCAGGTGTCCTTCCCATGGAAACGTCCTCGCCAATCCATTAATGACTCCTACATGCATGACAATACTCTCTTACGCCATTGACATGCTCAAGTGAATGGTGACTTTCGTTACTTACTATGGTGCTTTCTGCGCAATCACATGTGTCCCCCACATCAAGAAATCCATATCGCAATAGGAACGAAGCAATACGATTGAGACACGGCTATTGACCACATTCTCAAAAGTCTCTCGATAGTCGTCTATTCACTTGATTCCATCCCTCTACTGTAATCATAGATGAGCATACTCCGGTGAATCACATGATACTGGATCATGGTGAAGGAATGGAGGATCACTTCTTGTTGATTCTCGCAGACTCGCAATTGCCCATAGGTTCCGTAAGTATGAAAATATCAATATCGCAATTCTCCTCCCTCATTCCATGATTTTTGTACAATTACAGATCAAGTGCGCGAGGGGACAGCTGATATGCACCACTTTACATGAATCGTAGTCTGACTCGTGAGTATAGTTTGCCTATTCATCCGGTCTCGAGTCTTGTAGTATTCACAATAAAGGAATCGATGTGGCTAGTTTCTTGAGACACTCTCTTCATTCCCTCAGTCACACCACGATTCCATTCACCCGTGCCGTATACACTGACCCGGAAAGTGCCGTCCATCTCGACGACGTCTTTGATGCCAACACGCCCTGTCAAGTAGCTAGACGAGCAAGTATCGCACAAGGTCGAGCGCTGCTCAAATTGATCGACAAGACGTTTCTACAGCACTGTGCCGCATCAGACGAAAAAGTGTACAAGCAAATCAAGGCGTACAAAGCATCAGTTCACTCGCTACAAGTCGCCGCGTCCGGTCACTTTGGAATCGTCTTTGGTCTCGCTGGACGTGTTCTCGGAATCGACTTGGAGAGACTAACTTTTGCCTTTTTACAGTCCCATGCCAAAGCAGTCCTGAGTGCCGCCGTCCGATTGAGCTTGATTGGGCCCTACGAATCGACGCATTTACTAGCCAGCAAGACGACACGCGACACCATCCGACAAAGTTTGCAGCAAGTCAAAAACAAGACTGTGAATGAATGTGGTCAGACGTTTAGTCTGATTGATGTCTGGCAAGGTCGACACGAACTACTCTATTCCCGCATCTTCTCTGCCTGAGCTATTGTCTGGTCAAAACATATATCGAATCATTATGAGACGGATTGCAAGTCTTGCATAGCATCACACATTTCACGATGCGAGACAACATGCTCATGTCAACTTCCAAGGTTGTTCATGATCGCAATCAGACACTGATCAGCAGGAGATCAGCACGTCGAAGATTGCCCCGATCTTGCTGTCTGGTGCTCAGACTAATCCACTTTCGGGCTAAGCGACCTTAATGCACGCTTCGCGTAGAGACATGACATTACGATATATATCTAGACAGAATCCCCATATCAAGGGGTAGCAGTGCGTATGACGAATCATAATTCCAATAGAATGCTCGCGTGGGCAAAATTCCGGGACAAAATGTTGATACGTCCCTGCCGTGGCTGAGTTGACATGTGCATCATGGCGCGCCACCTCAAGGCAAACAAAAAACGTACAAACAAAAAACGTACTACTGTAGCAGGTTGCGCTGATCAATCACACCAAGCACACGGCTCCGAAGCGCTCGTTCACACGCTGCTTAAGCTTATAGCCACTCGACACCGATATCATAAGCTGAATCGTAGTCCGACTCCTCATTTTCAACGTCATGAGGTTCGGATCGACTGAGCACAGTACAAGGAAGATTGCAAAGCTCCGCGATATCTTGGACAGTGGCCGATCTGATATTGTCAGTGTTCTTGGTCGATATCTTTTAGAGAAGCCTACGCTGCCTTTGCTATCACTGTAGTCTTGATCTGTTGCCATAGTGTATTATCTGGAGCATCCACTGCGATCTGCTTCATACTTTTCTGTCTGTGCGTGTGCGTCCAATAACTGAAATAGAGGCTGCATATATTCATGTGTCGTGGAGGAGAGCATGTTGTACACTTGCATTATCAGCACGAACAGCATCCCCTCATTTCGGTAACGTACGGTGAGGTGTGGAAAGTGGTTCTCGAAGACCGAATTCAGCCTAGTCATTTCCTGTATCAATTCCCAGTTGTCCAGAACCACACCAATAGCCACTTCACTTCCATATTCCGTGGCACTGTATATTGCGCCTATGGTATAGAGGAGAACAAGATAGTCAACCTCGATTACTTCCTTCTTATAGTACCTGATCATTTCTGGCGATGGAATCGGCCGGTCCATGGGTCGAAAAAACATCCGGGGATCTGGTCTCGTCAGAAGCGCTTTTTGAGAAGAAATCGTCACATACATGCAAATGACATCTTCGAGATAGTGTCTGATACAATACTCTTTAATACCCTTCGCGCTCGGGCAGTCAAGTCTTGCATTCGTAGTTCTTCTTCAGTTTTTTCCAGTTCGGTAGGCAGTCTCCGTGCGATCTGCCGTAGCTCACTATCAGTGAAAGGCACAGGATATACTCCGGGTCGAAGTGACAGTGGCCGAGCTATGTAGTTACAGTTTTTCAACATACTCTGTCGCTCCTTGCTGATTCCGATTTGTGAAGCTAGAATGGTGATCTGTATATGCTTGGCCCGTAATTTGTAGTCACATAGTTCGCGATGCATGCGATGCATTTCAGTCTTGAAAAGGCTCTGGAACGATTTAAGAGGCTTCGTTGATTTGTATAGAGTCGACCAGTGACTTGCTCTGTCTCTGATCCAAGCCTGTAGCTCCGAGCTTCCATAGTGGCATAAGCTCTCTTCGATAACAGTCTTCAGGTCTGCTGGCCAGTACCTTGCTTCATGTGTGATGTGCCAAAGCGGCGCACGACCACCTTGCATATTCTCGTGCGGGACTGTTCGCAACAATTCTAGAGGAAGATCTTCTTTGCACATTAGTCGTCGTGCCTCCACTTCTCCTATTGTATACTGTTTGAAACAGGAGTCGCACGCAGCCATTCCGAACACGAAATAGCTTCTGATCGTCCCGGAATCGTGTATCTGACATAGACTACATTGAGTTGCAGCACATATTTCGACAAAATCCCGCTCAGTCAGATATTCAGGCAAGTTTACACGAGCTGCGAAGCAATGTTCTCGCGAACGCCGCCATATTATGTCGTTCTCAAGTATCTCAGTCCACTCCCGACATACCTGGGCACATCGAGCAAGTGAGAAGGGATCGAGCACTTCCAGTATCAATCTCAATACCTATCGGGTCAGGAATTGACAGATTTGACCATATTTAAAATCCACAGACATCGTATGGCAGTCGGATTTGTACGGTAGACTGTCTGACAAACTCCCTGGTTGTACTAAAGGGCATGACACAAGTCGAGGCGTCCTTTCGTCTCTTTTTCAACTTTTTGGCGGAGACTGATGGTCGACCATACACACCATCTTCCTCATCGCTGATGGCATGTGCTCTGCTATCTTTCCAGACGTCCTTGGCTGCTGCTCTTGAATTTGCCGTAGCTCTTCTAGTCGATGCTCGAGTAACTCTTTCTAAGCTCATCTTTGTTGTGACAAGAAGACAGCTTTCACGGAAAGATTGCAATCACAGATGTTCTCCTAAGACCAGACGTGATGTATTGCTGAATTATGCTGCAACATCGAAAGAGCACACCCAGCTACTGACTTGCCGAAGCTGATCGCATTACATCGAGGAAACCGTGATCGTCTTCGATTGTAAACAGTGTATGATGATCATCTTCGAGGTTGCGACCTCGGGGAGACTTGGAAGTCACCTAAAACCGGAGAACTGATCATATGCTGGACAGGTACTGTACCTAGTTATGCAGTGTTTGTGGCGGGCTGCCTCGAGCTCGAGAGGTACATAGCAATCTATAGCAATTTACCTGGCAATCGCAAGTTATCTCCTTCTTGATGTCTAACGGGCGGGCACTGCAGACGACTTTGTCATACAAGCTATGGAATGCTGAAGCATTCGTACAAAGTCTTTATCGGAAGTCTAAATGCCTCTATGCTGTGTAAATCCGTGTAGATTCGTTCATCATGTATGCTTTCCGTAAGACGCATACAGCGTATTGATCATGAAAACTTGACCGTGTCTGGAAGCTCAGACCCAGAAGTGGCACTAACTTCATACCTACCTTATACACGAGCTTGTTGCCAAAAGAAGACCATAGCGATATCGTGAGAATAACGTTTAGCGTAATATAGCTTCAGCTCGATGGCGTAGAAAACTGCAGTAAGTAATCTCTCCGCATGAAAGACGATACACGGAAACAAGATCTGTTATATGCAGCGTGTATGCATGAAAACGATCATACTTTGTACACGGGACCTTCACTCGTGTTTCCATCATAGATGAAAAAGTTCTGTAAAGGATATTCTCGCCGACTCAAAGCATTCAAGACATCTTGAGAAAGAACACCTCCAACGATGGCGGCGATTGCCGAAAGCTCACAATCACATCCTTGAACATAATCTTGTACTACATTTGCGCTTACGAGCGATGAAGGTAAGCCAAGATCTGCAGCGGCATCTTCAGCATATTTTTCAAAAGTGGCATCGTCCTTTGATGGTGATTTGCCCTCGTGCTGTCTATATTTGAGAAGTGCTATTGTCAGGGGTAGGACAGCTGAGACCTTCTTTTTTTGCTTGGGTCTCAAAGAAGAACCGTAATCGTGGCGGAGAACTTCTTCTAAGGAGGTAAATTGTTCAGCTGCTGGTACTGAAACTTTCTGCCTTTCACCTTTATTATTTACCTCCTCTCGTTCTGTCACGAAATTATGCTCGACGAGGTCGGCAAAGACGTATCCAGTCATGCCTGGAATCTCTGCAGCGTAGAATATCTTCTTAGCCCGACGACAGGCATTATTGATCCTCACCAGCTCATGCAGGTTGAGGTCACATGCCACAACAACGTCAAAGTTCGAAAAGAAAGTATCAGGCTTTCCAGTCACGTCGCTGGAATCAACCACAACATTGACTCGAGGATTAAGCTTGAGGACATTCTCTGCAGCCGTCTCCGCCCTGTTCCGAGTAGCATCTTCTCGAAAGACTAGAAATTGACCTTCCAGGTCATCTTCTGTAACTCTTTGATCATCCAGTATCGTAAGAGCCCCGATTCCTGCCAAAACAAGGTTCTTTGCGACTTCATTTGCCAGAGCCTTCATCGAAATGAGAAGAACATGAGCATTACGCATGCGTTCCTGAGCCTCCATGCCCCACAGACGGATTTGACGATCATACAAGGCGACTTCATCAGCACTGATGCCATTTTGTTCTTGGGTTTTCTTCACTGAGCCGTTCATATCAACTATTTGCGGTATACACTAGGAAACGACCTATCTCTGCAATGATATCAGGAACTGCAGCAGAAGTACTGATTATCAGATGACTCAGGATACTTCAACATTTGCACATTGCCGCTGTTACATCTACAATCTTGCAAGTGGAGGGCACAACCTTCGTGATCTGAATTTGTAACATACCGTCAAAGTACTGATCATAGAGATATCGTGTTTCGAGACGATCGTAAATCAAACTCAGAGACACGACTCGGCAATCTATTATGCGGCAAGAACCGATACAGTGCATGATGGGCTCCGCTCAACTGAGGTTCTCCGCAGGCCCCGCCTGATTCGAAATTATGTGCAATACACATTGACCTCTTGAAGTTTGGACTAGTCAAAGTGAAAAGATTACAAAAGAATCGAACAATATGGCCACGATCATAGCTCGGACTGCACGACAGAGGGCGGTCAACATCTTATCTGTTGTTGGAGGAGGCAGTTGTCCGTGCCATGGCCATGGAGCAGAACCTTCAATGTGTGCAACACACGGCAGAGCTCACGCAAAAGGCTATGCCACTCCTGTGGATGCCAAAGCACAAACTGAGTATGCTTTTGAAATGGCTGCATCTGCTATAAGATATGGAGAAGGCGTTACGAAAGAGGTCGGCATGGACTTTCAGAATTTTGGCTCGAAGAATGTTGCAGTCTTCACCGATGCAAATGTCAAGAACCTCTTGCCCTTCAAAAACGCCATCGAGGGATTGAAGGCTGCCGGTGTGAATTACCATGTTTACGACAAGACCAGGGTTGAGCCTAAGGAATCCAAGCTGCACGAAGCCATTCAATTCGCCCGAGACTGCAAAGCTGATGCTTTCCTGGCGGTCGGTGGTGGGTCAGTCATGGACACCGCCAAGATTGCAAATCTCTACACTGTGTATGACAAGGCAGACTTTCTCGATTTCGTCAATGCACCATTAGGGAAAGGTCTGCCGGTCGAGAGACAATTGCATCCTCTTATTGCGGTTCCGACCACTTCAGGTACTGGTTCAGAGACTACTGGATCAGCAATCTTCGATATGGAGTCGAAGCGCGCCAAGACGGGAATTGCCTCGAGGATGCTCAAGCCGACTCTTGGAATAGTTGATCCTCTCAACACTGCGACTATGCCTCTCGGCGTTGCCGTTTCATCGGGTCTTGATGTATTATGTCATGCTCTCGAATCCTACACAGCCCTACCTTACCACATGCGAAGTCCTCGACCGTCAAATCCAAAGTTCAGACCAGCATATCAAGGAGCAAACCCAATCTCAGACATGTGGTCGCTCAAGGCATTGGAGATGTGCATCGACTTTATGCCACGACTGGTGGCCAGCAACATGCAGGATGAGGAAGCCAGAAAAGGCATGACTCTGGCCGCGACGTACGCGGGTATCGGATTCGGCAACGCCGGTGTCCATCTCGCGCACGGCATGAGTTATGCCATTTCGGGCATGAATAAGGGATATACACACTCGGGCTACAACCCAGAAATCGCATTGATTCCACATGGTGTCTCGGTAGCCGTGACGGCGCCCATGATTTTCAGATTCACTGCCCACTCGAATCCGGAGCGTCACTTGATTGCCGCGAAACTATTCGGTGCCGATACGACGAATGCAAAGGACGAGATGGCGGGTGAAATTCTCGAGAATGCCATCAAGGACTTTATTCGACGATTGGATACGCAGCCACAGGGAATTGAGCAGTTGGGATACAGTGCGTCCGATATTCCGGAATTGGTGGAAGCTACTTTACCTCAAGCGAGAGTATTGGCCCTTGCTCCTGAAGCAGTTGCTCGAGAAGACCTAGAGTTCCTCTTTGACAAGTCCCTCCGATGGTAATCTATCCGTCTACTTTAAAGATTCAAAATTGGTGCGAATATTTCATTCTTGTCCTGTGTATGAGACGCAAAAAGTGTGAGATGTTTCTCAAATAGTCATAGGTATAGCGCAAATAGTCAAGGAATGTGATTACGAGCATTATTCAAATTTTCCATATACTCTTTCACGAAAACCATTTGACGATTGCAGCTAAAGACATACATCACGGTTCAATCACTATACATGTGTACGTCGTGTACTTTTGTGGGTTTTTTTTTGATATTTTTGTGTGGGGTTTTTGGACACAACTGACTTGTAATAGAGCATAGATTCTCAAATGTATTACCCCAGAAACTTGTAAGTGTTCGGCTCCGCATTTACTTTTTCAATGTCTGGTTACCAATGACTTCAATCCAGTAATTATCTGGGTCGAGAACAAATGCGATCGACTTCATGCGTCCATCAGTCAATCTCTTCTTCCAGTTCACTCCTTTCTGCTCGAAACGTTCACAAGCAGCATCCAGATTGTCGACGGAAATGGCGATATGGCCGAATCCTTGTGGATCATCGTTTCCATTGTGATAGACTTGCCCTTCCTTCTTTTCCGAGCCGTAGTTGTGGGTCAGTTCGAGGATACCTTCTCGAGATGCCTGTGGATTGATGCCCGAAAGTGTGGATTCCTCGGCGGAAGACTGTGGGTAAGCTAAGAAGTACAAGTCGAATTCGGCCTGCTTCATCTCTGCCTTGCGGAGCAATTTCATGCCCATGATCTCAGTATAGAACTTGAGTGAGACTTCGGGGTCCTTGACACGGATCATGGTATGGTTGAATCTGTAGCTCGTGATGTCTGACTTTGCCGCGGCGTCGTCCTTGCCCGAGCCGATCAGTTCAATCCAATCTGCTAAAGTCAATTCTTTGCCTCTAAATCGTTGCAGAGATTACTTACAGTCATCGGGGTCGAGCGCGAAAGCAATATCCTTTTGACGGCCATCCTTCTGTTTCTTCTGGAATTTGACACCATTTGCCTCGAGCGCTTGACATGCTCCGGAGATGTTGTCGACTGAGAAACAGATGTGGCCAAATCCTTGTGGCTCTTTATTGCCGTTGTGGTATATTTTACCTTCCTTTTCCTCAGAACCTACATACATAAGCAAATGATTTGATTGTACAAAGTGTGCTGACGGACCGTAGTTGTGTGTAAGCTCCAGGATACCTTCACGGTCGGATCTTGCTTTTCCTGCGTGCAGGGCGTTCTGAGAGTCAAAGGCGAGGAAATCTGTCTTCATCAACATCTGCTGTAACTTTCTAACGAAGATGTCATACACAAATCGAACTTTGCATCTGCATTCTCCATCTTGTCAATGACCTTCATGCCAAAGTTCTTCTCATAGAAGGGCACGGTGACCTTTGGATCCTTTACCCGGATCATGGTATGATTCAACTTGTACTTGGTTGTGTCTGTCATTGTTGTGGTGAAGGGTCGTTTCGTTATATGAGCAGCAAGTTTTCCAAGTCTATTCACAGCAGCAGTTGATTGCATGGGTCCTGTAGATATGTTCAGGAGTCACCTATCGTGGGAGGACTGGTGCTGGAGGTGGTAGAGCAGTGGCATGCCACGGGTAACTGGGTAGCTGAACGCTACTACTGGCCGAAACTGGAGAGCGGAGCACTGACGTAGCCTTTTCCCTTTCCCCCGGTCCACCGTAGCACTCGCCCGCTCACTCACTTTCGTCGAAATACCACACCGAGAAGTTAAATACGACAGAGATACGAGCCTCTGAGCGGGTCAGTGAGCACTTAATCAGGCAACCTTGCCCGTCGAGGCGGAGCCGAAAATCTCGCTTCGGCTCCACCTTGCTCTGCAATCCTTATCCTTTGCTTTTTTGTGGAAGCTTACATGCTTATATGTACCTGTGCTCAGATTTCTGATACTCTGGTCTCCAAGCTGGGCTTCAGTCTCATCTACTCTCGTCAAGAGAAGTCCTTTGTATGCAGTATCTTTGTTTGCACGTCGTCTTGCCGTATAGTGATGGCCAGCACTTAAGTTTGCTCCACAATTGCAAAGAGCTCCATATCATCAACACGTGTCAGACACCAAAACTTCTACCAGAAAGCGCGCATCTCAAACAATTCAAAAAGTCTGAGCAGCACCATAGCAACCACATCTGGCCCAAGGTGCGGTAGGTTGCTAGGTAGTATTGCTAGTCGGCAGGCTTTTCATTGTAGCCACAATCAGGTCATCAGAGCTGTCTACGCGAAACGGAAGTTTCGACTTTGTCTATTGCAACAGTCGAGCCTACAAACGTCAACCCTGCCACTTCTGGCCGCTCTAGTCGAACGCCAAATACTGGCATGAATGCCTCTCTACAGCCACTAATTGATTGCTTCGATCAGACACTTGTTCCGGATCCCAATATCAGAAAGTAGGATGCTTGCAATCAGAACAATACTCGACTGACGTGACAGACGTGCGGAAATAGAGCTGCGAAATGTTGAGAAGAATCCAGGTTTCGTCGGCGCCGTGTTGACCGTGGTTGCCGACTGTGAAAATGTTGCTGTGAAACAAGCAGGTATTGCTTCACATTTTCAAGCACCCGTACTACTCGCTAACAGATCAAGGTGCTATCTATCTCAAGAATTGTGTCAGTCGTCGTTGGGCACTCGAGGGCAATGTAGAGAATGCTATCAATGAACAAGAAAAGCTCGAAATTCGGGGCCGTTTAGTGCCAGTGTTGGTAGCAGCACCATTGAAGACCCGAGCACAGCTTGCGAATGTGCTCAATCAGATCTTGGGCACAGACTATCCCGATAATTGGCCAGGATTTCTGGAACAAACACTTGCTCTGTTGCAAGACCACAATGCAGGTTCCATTTATGCAGGTCTTGTGTGTCTTCTCGAACTTTCTCGTATTTATAGATGGCGATCAAAAGACAGACGGAAAGGCTTGGATACTATCACTCAAGCCACATTTCCAACAATCCTGCGCATTGGTGAAGGCCTCCTTAACGAAGATAGTGATCTGGCGGGCGACATGATGCGACTGGTTCTCAAAATCTACAAAAGCGTCATTTGGCTTGAGCTCTCTTCAGATCTTCAAGACATGTCTTCCCTGGTGCCTTGGGGTCAATTGCTGCTCAAGGTTGTCACGAAGCCTTTCCCGAATGAGGTACTGGCACTAGACGATGATGATCGTGAAGCACACATTTGGTCGAAAGCAAAAAAGTGGGCATACTTTTCTCTCGATCGGTTGTTCCAGAGATATGGAGACCCTACCCAGTTGTCGGGTGACGCTGCCCAGGATTATTCCAAATTTGCCAAGGTCTTCTCTGTCTCATTCGCGCCTGAGATCCTTCGCTGTTATCTGGGACAGGTTCAAAACTGGGCTGCGGATTCGCGTCAACATTGGCTGAGTTCAAGATCGCTATATCACATAGGCACCTTCTTCGCATCTTGCGTTAAACCAAAAAACACTTGGATGCTCTTAAAGGACAATGTGGATTCACTCGTGGAGCACTTTGTATTCCCACAAATCTGCCAAAATCAAGAGGATATTGAGATGTGGGTGGACGATCCGCAAGAATATATCAGCAAACGTATCGATATCTATGAGGACTATGCTTCACCCGATGTCGCTGCGATCAACTTTCTGGTGGCCTGTGCCGCACGGAAAAAGTCCACATGTTTTATGCATACCCTGGAGTTTGTGAATCGCGAGGTGACAGCTTACGCAGAGGCTGGTCCAGGAGATAGGAAGCCAATCCGTAAAGAAGGCGCTTTGCGAATGATCGGGAATCTATCACACCTTATACTGAAGCCAAAGAGCCCCGTGAAACCCATGATGGAGCAATTCTTCGTCTCCCATGTGTTCCCGGAGTTTGCATCACCTCAAGGCTACTTGAGAGCTCGAGCATGTGAGATGATGAATCGGTTTGCTGAGATTGAGTATACGAACCAGCAAAATCTGGCTATAGCATATCAAGGAGTCATGAAGTGTCTATTAGAAGAGGAATTACCAGTCAGAGTAGAAGCAGCACTCGCTCTGCAGCCGCTGATACGTCAAGACTACATCCATAACGCTATGGTTGACAGTATACCTCAAATCATGAAAGTTATGCTGCAGCTTGCTAACGAGGTCGACGTAGACAGTCTATCTAATGTCATGGAAGAGTTTGTCGAGGTCTTTGCGAATGAGCTCACACCTTATGCCGTCGAACTGGCTGAACAATTGCGAGACACTTTTATGCGCATCATGCAGGACAGTACCGAACATCACGGGAGAAGCATAGACGATGGTTTCGAATGGGACAACAGTGATGATAAATCACTGGCAGCCTTGGGAATACTCAATACGATTGGCACTCTGATCCTGAGCTTGGAGAATACGACAGAGGCGTTATTCCGACTGGAGGAGACAGTGCTGCCAGTGATCAATTTCGTTTTAGAAAACGACATTGTCGACCTGTATGCTGAGGTGTTTGAAATTGTGGATAGCTGTACTTTCTCTGCTAAGGCGATCTCACCGACCATGTGGGGCGTCTTCGCGACCATGCATAACACCTTCAAGAACAATGGTATGGACTTCATGGACGAACTTTTGCCATCGCTCGAAAATTACGTCACATATGGCGCGAGACACATAGCAGAGAATGAATCTGCACAAGCAATCATTTTCGATATTATCCAAAGTGTATCAGTAGATGCACATCTGGGAGTGCAGGATCGTTTGGCTGTCACAAAGCTGGCGCATCTCTTCCTGTTACATTTAAGAGGACACATTGATCAATATCTGCATCCAATCATGGCTCTTGCCATGAGCTCTTTGTCGAATCCAGCTGAACCGAAAATCGGTTCGTATTATCTGTTCCTGATAGAGACACTCGTCAACGCTATATACTACAATCCTACGGCCGCCTTACAATATCTCGAAAGCAATGGAGGCACGGCTGCTTTCTTCACCATGTGGCTCTCTTCCCTCCCGCAATTCCTGAGGGTTCACGATAAAAAGCTTATTATACTGACTATTTTGTCACTTCTTCAGTTACCGAACGACCAAATACCAGAGAGTGTAAGGCCGGGGTGGTCGCAACTTGCTTCTGCCATGCTCGAAGTCTTCACTACTCTGCCAGAGGCTATTGCACGCCGCGAAAGTGCACAACAGAAGCTATCGAACGAAGACTCGGATTATTGGAAGAATGATACCGGTGCCGACGAAGATGAGGAAGATTGGGACGAAGCTGCACTAGATGATATTCCTGACGAAGAAGACGCCCCTGACGAGGGCAATGAATATCTCGACTTCCTGGGTCAAGAAGCGAATCGTCTGGCGAAACAGGTTGCCCAGCACGACGACGACGAGGATAAAGATACGTATGATGACGACGCCATGTCAGAGGACGTCCTGTTTGTCAGTCCACTGGAGTCCATTGACCCATACATCTCCGCCAAGCAATTTTTCCATGGACTACACAACACGAATCAAGCTTTATATACTCAATTGACTGGTGGTTGGACCGGACCACAACAGACACAATTTCACTCAGTCATGACCATCGCTAGCAATAATGAGGCGCTTCTGCAAGCGAAACAAATGGCGAATTGAGCACTGTTTCGCATTCATCGTCATTATTGATTCCTTCTTCGAAACAGGCACCGGCACGACTGGCCGTGATTCATGACACTTTGCATCTGCATTAAACTGCAGCAAAATAGCATTTCACACTTTCTCCCCACTACGATATAGACTATCATAGTATTCACGATCCAAATACTTGCTTACTCTTTGTTCATTTTGTGTTTAGTAAGGTGTATCGATGAATTTCGGGCCGGAGCCGCACGGTAGGTTCTGTATAATGAATAAACATCATGTATTAAGTTTCTAAATATCGCGACTCGCTAGATATGCATTTCGATAAGAAGGAGAAGTTCTATAGTCTAGAGAAAAGAACTCTGATGCATCGCTAAAACGGGGATTTCATGATTTCGTGGATCGTCTGGAGGAATTTAGACGATGGCGGAGGAATTTCAAGGACGATAGACTGCTTCTTCAGCAGCGAAATCAATGGTTGGTCGTCCCCACATTTCACCGTACAAGTTCGTTCTCTGGCCTCTAAAGAATTGATTATAAGTCTGGTCGGCGACCCAGACCCAAGATCCGGGCACGACGTGTTTTCGCCACTGGTTGTGAATATGGTGAGCATATGCCCCCCGATAAAAATTCGCAAGTGTCCTGTTGTTTTGAATAAACTCGTCGTGTCTGGTGAGAGGGACGGCGTCGGTGGGTCTCAAGAGGGACCATTCGTCGGGAACGAGCGAGGCACTGTAGAATTGGGAAAAGTCGCCGAGACAAGGGACGGTACAGGAACCAATGTTGTCTTTGTCAAAGAAACTCCATAGAGGATCGAACACGCCCGTTTCAAACATGATCAGGTCGTTGGTCCGGTCGCTCTTTGCCAATAATCGACCGAGTGCTCGAGGATGGAAATTGAGGCCCATCTTGACGGCACCTTGGATCGCTCGGGAAGAGAGGGACGAATTGGCTTGCAGACGCAGGTATGCCGTGTTGTACTCGCCCGGTCCAGGATGAGCACCCCATCGTTCCGCAAACGACATGTCTGGTGCAATCAAGAGCGGTCGCAAGTCCTTCAGAAACATGGTGTCCATGTCCGTGTACAGGCCACCCTCTTGATGCAGCACGATGAAGCGGACGCTATCCGAGACTGCTACCGCACCACGCGGGATCTGATGCTGCTTGAACACGAGCATGTCGTCCTCGGTATACTCGAGCGTGTCTTGGTGTTGCTTTGGAATGTGCACTCCGTCGGGATAATTCCACGCTCGTAGGTGGATCATTCCCGAGCGGATGAGTGGGAGGAAGGGAGCGAGGACCGGCGATTGAGCAGTTATCTCGAGGGTGTCAGGATCCCAATCGGCATCCAGCCAGAGATGCATCTCCGAACACTCTAGGTTTTGTGTATACAGGAACGACTTGAGCATGAAGGAGACTCGCCAGGTGAGTGGGCCTCGCCAGTAAGTATGGTACTTGATGGGGTTCTTGGAATCACAGGCAAGAGAGGCATCTGTGCCGATGGACAGATATTCATCCTCGTGATCGCGTAGATAATTCACGCAATTGCTCGTGTCACGCCAACCATCGTCACCGACGCTATTACAACCCTTGATGATGGCCGGCAAATTTGCAATGGTCCTTGCATCGCGTCTATGACCAAGGAATGCCTGTTTTTCCCCAGGAACACCGAATATAGGTACTACTGGCGTGCTGGACGTAAATGTTGCGTCATAAATAGCGGAGAACCTTGCAGTCCCAATCTCGGGCAGCAATTTGTGTTGTGAGGGATGTAGAAAGATATACGAGCGAAAGAGCAAGAAGCATGGTATAATCACCAACGCACACCTCGTAATGTTGTATAGAATTCGTTGACAATCCATGACGCTGGACGGATGATCCTGGAAATGCAATGTCAGAACATGACCAAGTATTTAGCGTGTCTCGAGCATGCTTTTCTCTAAAGACAACGAAACACAAAGTGTCTGGAGCCTGTGTATGGAGTGCACGATGTGACTTGTGCGCAGAATCGAATGGATACTCTCGAACGGACCATGAATCTCTGGCAGTTTCGGGTGTTTCTGTGTTTGGAAGTGGAAGAAGGGGACCGAGCGAGCAGCAGTTGCAAGGCGAATTTGTGTTGCACACACAAAGTTCCGGGCGATCCGCGATCCACGATCTCCGCCGCCGCCGCCGCCGCCATCGCCGCCTTTTCTCCGCCGTCGATTGAATTCCCCTACAGTAGCTACAGTAATGAATTAGTCTTCTCTAGATCTGCAGTCTTCAACAATTGCAAGGCAAAGGTCAATCTGCTGTTTCGTCATCTCCATCGAAGCATCTCATAATGACTATCATCTTCATCAACGGCTGTGTAGTAGAAATTCCCGATTCTTGTAGCTAACTTTGACAGGCACGTGTAGACACTAAGTCATAACTTCTCACGAGATGTATAACAGCTTTGGAAGACTATCAGCTCAGTCCTGCCAGTGTGTTACAATCATACAAGCACGACGGCGATGACAAAGAAGCTCCGATCCGCTGTAACTCATTTGATTCTTCTTGTGCAAGTACTCAACGCTTGAATGCTATGCACGTGCAATCGATGAAAGGGGCGCAATCTCTACCCGATATCTAATCTGCGGCATCTGCTGCTTGATTGACTCACTCATCCTCCGTCATCCCAGCAGGTGCATCAAATCGAGGTTCTATTATGAAACATCTCTACTGTAGTCATCGTTACATAGCCATCGATACACGGTCATGCTGTCAAAGTGCAGGCATCAACTGACACAGCACAGCAGGTCGATCCCGAGATGGTACTCCTCGTCAAGCTCGGGCATATCACAGAGTAAATCACGCTTTGTGCCCCAAGATGGCTCTTATCCCAAGGACTTCAACGTCTCCGGGCTACACTGTGGAGTGAAGAAGAATGGAAAACCCGATCTTTCGGTCGTCGTTTCTGAGATTCCCTGCAATGGAGCGGCAGTGTACACCAAAAACGTCTTTCAGGCGGCGCCAGTCACGATATCTCGAAAAGTGGTCGAAGATAGAGGAGGCAGGGGATTGCGTGGTATAGTGACCAACAGTGGCTGTGCCAACGCAGTTACTGGCGCAGGCGGTCTGCAGGACGCGGAGAGTATGGCAAAGACCTTGGATTTGCTACTCGAGTCTACTCAGAACGACGAGCTCTTACGCAGTCTCGTCATGTCAACCGGCGTCATTGGCCAAAGACTTCCCATCGACAACATCCTCAAAGGTATCCCGAAAGCCTACAAAGCTAGGTCCGACAATCATGACGCCTGGCTAAACTGTGCGAAAGCGTTTTGCACGACCGACACATTCCCAAAACTCGTCTCTAGGACGATAGATTTCCCAGACCGTCCACAATACAAGATTGCAGGCATCACGAAAGGCGCAGGCATGATTCATCCCAACATGGCCACTCTCTTGGGCTTCATCGCGACCGACGCACCCATCAGTCCCGACGCCATCGCGAGCATCCTGACCTACGCCGTCGACCGCTCCTTCAACGCAATCTCCGTGGACGGCGACATGTCCACCAACGACACGATTGCATTCTTAGCAAACGGCAGCGCAGGCGGTCAAGAAATCACGCAAGACTCCGAATCATATATTCCCCTCCGCGACGCCATCACTGACTTCAGCATCGAATTGGCCAAGCTCGTAGTGAGGGACGGCGAGGGCGCCACTAAATTCGTCACCGTCACCGTCAAGGACGCACAATCATTCCAAGACGCGAAAAAAGTAGCGAGCACCATCGCCACCAGTTCACTCGTCAAGACGGCCCTTTATGGCCAAGACGCGAATTGGGGACGAATCCTCTGCGCTACAGGGTACGCCGACGTCCCCGTCGAACCATTCAAGACCAACGTCTCATTCATACCCAGTGACGGATCGCCCACCTTGGCACTCCTCATCAATGGAGAACCCGAGTCTGTCGACGAAGTCAGGGCTTCAGAAATCCTCGCCATGGAAGATCTCGAGGTCGAAGTCTCTTTAGGTACCGGCGGCGGACATTCCGCCAATTACTGGACCTGTGACTTTAGTCATGAATACGTCACCATCAACTCGGACTATCGATCCTGAGATTGTCCCATCAAATCAAACATTCACAGCGAGGCTACAAGTTCCGTTGGGCTCGATATTGTAATCAATATTCCGTACACAAATAACAGTCTGGAAAAATCATTCATGCTAGGCTAGTGGCTAAGAACGAATGCAGCACGTAGCAGCGCATCGCCACATATACGAAAATGTATGCTTTTAGAATCGTACATGACTCGCATTATCTTTAATTGTCATTCTTATTATTCTTCTTCTTTTTCTTCCTAGCGCTCGCCTTTTTCCGTTGTGATTTCGACATGTTATCCTTGCTCTGTAACAGTGGTGTCTCTTCTGGACTTTGGCTTGCACTAGTATCGAGCTCCTGCTCATTCGATTCGTCCTTGAGCAAGGGAACCTTGATGCCATTCTTGGCCTCTTCTCGTTCACACTCTTCTTCCTCTATGGCATTTTCGTGATGGTGATCCTTGTGATCCATCTCTACCACGACCTTACTTGTGCCATCCGCCTGTAGATATGTGGTTTCTACGATGCTGCCCGATCTGACTCGGGATGTCCGTCTGGAAGCTTCATTACTGGTTTGTGAATGCCCCGATCCTTCATGTTGTATACTAGCCGGTGTCTTGCCATTACTGTCGACCTGGTCCATTCTGTGTTGTGGCAGGGTCGCATCTTCTGACGTCTCCTCCGTCACGTACTGTGGCAGAACATTAGGACTCGATGACAAATTGTCTTGCATAGCGGCCCTTTCGCTCGTAGCACCATAGCCCGGTGATTTGGTACGATCAGGATGTCCCGGAGGCCTCAATCCTGTTCGTTCGTTATCCTGAGAATTGGAAAGTGGCGTACTGGACTCTGTCTGTGTATTTGTGGTAGGCTTGATGGTGACTTTGGTGTTCCGCGTCTCTTTTGGATTTGATGCCAGATTAGCGGGTCTGAATAGTGCTTTGGCTCCAGTAGCTGCGAGACTTGACACCCGTCGATCGAGCTGCTGATAATTGATTCGATGACCTTTTCTTAGTGGAGCTGGATTGACACGTTTTGTCTTCTGATGTACATCTATGTAAACATCTGTCTCGTCCAAGATTTCTTCTCCAATCAATTCTTCGATAATATCTTCACAAGTCAAAAGTCCTAGAGCTCCTTTGTTGTCACCCGGACTTTCAGAGACCAGCACCATATGACTTTTCCCCTCCTGGAAGAAGTTGAGGATGTCAAGACAGGACACCTCTGGCCTAGTCTCTGGTAAAGTGGCGAGTGTGAAATTGCTGACTGGTACACGATCTTCTGGATCGTAAGTAATCAGAATCTTGACGAGTAGCATGCCAACGAAATTGGTAGGATTGCCTGGCTGGAAAATAGGGATTCGGGAGTATCCCTCTTTCAGAATAGTGTCAACCATCGGCTCATCTAATATTGTGTCGGCACTCATGGTGAAAACATCCTCGATCGGCGTCATAATGGAGGCGACGCTTTTATCCTTGAGATCGAGTACAGCGGTGATGATGGTCACCTCATCTTCGTTCAATCTGTCAGCCCCGAGAGTTTTGTGCAAGGTGACCAATGTTTTCAATCCAGCTTTCTTATACACAGTTCCTTCGTCATCCCCGAGCAGGTAGTCGAGCAATTTCGCTATGGGATAGGCTATCGGATACATCAGATACATTAATGCAAGCATTGGAGGCACGAATGCAGCTCCAATCGCAAGGCCATATCTGACACAGAGTGCCTGGGGAATAATTTCTCCAAATATGACGATGGATACAGTCGAAATTGCAATAGCATAAATCCCGCCAGGAAGTATACTGTCCATAACAATCGGCAGTGTCTCGTTGGTAAGGACGTTTGACAATAGAAGTGTGACCAAAACCCAATGCTTTCCTCGTTGTAACAATTTGAGCACTCGCGCAGCATGCTTGCGTTCTTTTCCGTCACCAGACTCAGCGAGCACCTGTAACTATTCGAGTCAGTACTTTCTAATAGCGCAAGGAGATCTTAGCGCACATTGATGAGGTCCTGTCCCATCAATCCAATCGTGAGTCCAGCAAACACTCCTCCACCAAGGATAAGGGCCACGGACAGTCCAAGCTTCCACCAAAAAGTTGTGCTTCCAGGCTCTTCCTCGGGTGCATTATCATCGTCACTGAGAAGAAAAGTCCGGCCTACAGGATGCGAGGATAGTGACGAAAGAGTCGAGATCAACAGAAATGCTAATTTAGCGATAGACGTCGACAGATTATTTGAATATGACAACCCATTCCGGTTTGGTAACATGCCAGGAGCGGAGCCCTGGATCGAAGCAATGTTGATCGTTCTTTCTGCAACGTCTTTCAGAGTCAGAGCACCCTATGACTTGTCGAGCCTATGTTGTTGATAGGTTCGTAGAGATCGTCAGCATGGAAATGGTCGAGAATTGTATGCTACCTCGTTGCAGATCGACTCCACCTAACTATACCAATTTTAGCGGCAGCATTAGCTACATCGGGAGACACCACTGCCATCCATGACAAAAACCCGGTTTTGCGGAATTCAGAACTCGATTGGGTAAGGTCTGCCGTTTGCAGGCGGCGAAATTCAATCAGTCCAATTCGCCTTCACTCATGATCAAAACCTCGCAAGTCCTCATCATGATAATCATTATAAGTGAGCCGCCATAAGTGCTTTGCCTTGGTCTGTCTTAATCAGTTTCTTGCTGTGGTATTCTGATGTCTTCAAAGCTTTTAAGCAGGCTGCGTCAGTAGTTCTCTCTACATCCCCACGTCATCTGCGAGTGGCTCAGACCATATCTAGCATAGTGAGATGAACTACTAGTATTGTCAGACTGCTCACACATGAGATTGACCAAATTCAGCGACTAAAGCTCGACCTCAAGTTCTTGGTTCGTCTCTCATGCGAACTCATCGTTCTGTCTTGAGAAAGCATTGCCATCGACCGATGACACAAACCCGGATGTCATCGTGTAGTCGTGATCATCATACATTCGATCCGAAATACCGGCAATTGAGTATCGAGCTAGATAGATTAGCTCCACGAATTGACTTACCGTCTGGTTGCATCAAGATTCTCGAAACGCCATCGGAATTCTACGAGACCATTATAAAGAAGATTGGAGGTGCCCAAAGGCGGATATTCCTGTCCACGCTGTACATAGGTAAAACCGAATACGAACTAGTAAATGCTTGGTCATTATTGTTGACAAATCCTGACATGGACAGATCAACGCACTTCGTTCTAGGCTGGCAGAGTGTCCATCATTGAAAGTTTCGATACTTACTGATGCATTGCGAGGTACTAGGGAAGCTCCTCGGCAGAGCTGTGCTTCTCTCCTGGCGCCCCTAATCTCAGATTTTGGGCATGAAAGGGTTGAGATATCAATGTTCCATACCCCAGGACTACATGGCTGGAGAAAAGCACTTATTCCAAGACGCTTCGATGAAGGCTGGGGTCTGCAGCATATGAAATTATATGGATTCGACGACGAAATCATCTTGTCAGGCGCAAACTTGTCGAATGACTACTTTACTAACAGGCAGGATCGCTATCATCTGTTCTCCCACTCTGGGGTCAGTCGATTCTACGAACGCTTGCATGATACCATCTCTTCACTATCGTACAGAGTTTCCCCAGCTAATGTGGACGCCGGATTCCATCTCGATTGGAAGCATCAACGATGTCCGGAACCTGTAGCTGATCCTCGAGCATTCCGAAAATTCGCAACGACTATAATTCAAGCTCTGGTCAAGCCAAGGGCTATAGATCACTGCGAATTCACCGCTCAGGAACCGCCTGCGTCGATACTGTATCCATTGCTACAGATGACGCCTCTCTTAGAAACTCCATTATCGACTGAACAACCAGTGATCAATGCAGTGCTTGATGTTCTTGCCACGAAGGACCATCACGATACTAAGTGGCACTTTACCGCAGGTTATTTCAATGTGTTCGAGGAATACAGAACACGACTTCTGAATGCCCTCGGGAAAGGCGTGATCATGACTGCGAGTCCTGATGCTAATGGATTCTACAAATCAAGTGGCCCTTCCGGTATGCTTGCTGCTGCGTATACACTGCTTTCAAAACGATTCCTAGACGATGTGGGAAAGAAGGGCAAAGACAAAGCCATACTACTCAGAGAATGGCATAAAGGTACTTATGGGGAGAAAGATAGGTGGACATATCACGCAAAAGGGCTCTGGATGCAGCCCAATTCTGAGGAGTCCATCGATCCCTCGTTGACTTTCATTGGTTCCTCCAATTTTACACGTCGAAGTCAAAACCTCGATCTCGAAGCTACAGCTGTGCTTATAACGGCTGACACAAGTCTCCAACAAGCTCTGGGGCAAGAAGTTCGACATCTACAATCTGCTACAACTGAAGTGTCTCGTGCAGATCTGATCACGCCAGAGCGAAAGGCAGACTTGATGACTAGAATTTCTTTGTGGCTCTGTCAGGGCATGCTGTAAATTATTCTCCAGTGCATAATTTCATCGATTAGGTAGGCAGACTGTATGAACAATCATAGCATGTGAATGTATCAGCAGAAATAGGTTGGTATCCATAAATACCAAAGATCTGCTGCTAAAATACAAAAAGTGTCTCAGTTCATGATCAGTACCGTCATCTGCTTGATCACTGGATTTCTCTGTGGAGTAGGTGGCGCACACGTCCACATCTTTAATTCCTGCATTGAGACTTCACGAATGACATAACTTCTGACCCGTCTTCACTCAACTCTGCAGTACGGCCAATGGCTAGACCACGAAAGCGACAAGTAGAAGATCCGGTAGACTCGGAGAACCTCAGAAAGCTCCGTTCTTCAGCAAGAGCTACTGCTTCAGATAGACATGAATTGTCGACAACTCGGGAAACGACAAGAAAGAGAGGGCGTCCTCGAGATGCCACGGTCAAGACTGAGCATGATTCCCCTGAGAGCGAGGGCTTGCAGCGGAACAAGCGCAAACGTACCACTGCATCGAAGAGTGCAGAGGCAGGCAGCACGCAAGATCATGTAGGCTCGCCATCTGTTTCCAAGGAACCAACACTTCCTAGCACCGCCCAGGCGAGAATAAACAGCAAGGCTCGCGTTGGCAGAAAGCCAAAGGGACAGGAGATAGCCTTGCAGACATCGACGAACACGCCGGCTCTTGTCAAGCAAGAGTCAGAAAGTGCCTTTGCGGCACTCTCAAGAATCGCGGCTCTCGTCTATACACCGCATTCTGATAGTGACAGTTCAGAAGACAACATAAGGTCTACAAGGGACAACCTTGGAAATGGACAAGCGCTAGTCACAACAAATTCGGCAATCAAAAATGAAACACAACACGAATCGAGTTCGATCAGGGCAGAAGAGGATGACGATGACGACGACGATCTCTTTGAAGATGTGGATATCTCAGCTCAAGCCAGAGCAAGCTCAAAGTTCGATGTCGATGACACTGAAGAACCCGCTGAAGACCTGAATTTGACACTTGAGAAGGTGGAAAGGATACAGCTGGCAAAAACAGGAAAGAAGAAGCAGTCCGTGCGTGCTGTACACGAGCGAGCATTTTGCCACTACATGTCAACAATTGCTATGGTGGCTTACGGTGCTTGGCGGAATATGTGGATAGGCGAGCCTAAATTACAGAGGACGCTGCGAAAGCTGATGAATAGACGCAATCCCCTGCTCAACAAAGAATTGACAAATCTGGCACAAAACAAACAATCCACGTCCCATGACTTGGTGGAAATTATTGGAAGATTCATGAAGGTTTTCAGTAGCCAATTCAAAAGGACTCGACCAGGACTACGCAAATTGGGTCACCGACATGTTGCACACATGGACGCTGGAAACTATGTCGAAGAGCTCTCGGAGACCTTTAAGAATGTCGAGGACTACATCGAACAAGCCCAGAGTCTACAAGGCTCTCGTGACTTTGGTGCGCAGCTGTTCACCGCTATTCTGCGTTCGTATCACTTTCGGGCACGGCTCGTGTTCTCTACACAACCACTAGGATTCAAGTTCAACGAGCGTGAAGAGTTCAATCCGGCTCTAGTACAAAATATAAAGGAAGACAACGAACGACGAGCTGCTGGACAACCTGAAGACATCAAACGGAATAAAGAATCGGCTGGGAAGTCCAAGAAGTCAACAGGTACAAAACATAATGCTATCAGCATAGACGAGTCTGATCTATCTGACTTGGATTCGCAGTATAGCATTGATCCTGATCTACTCAGTGATGTCGATGATTTGAACCAGACCACAAAAACTCTATTACCTCGAAGGGAGCGTCGTGTTGATGATGACCTGGAATATCCTATCTTTTGGACCGAACTATACGATTTCACACGCGATCGGTGGTTGGCCATCGACGCTATGGTTAAAGAGGTCGTTCTTGTGGAATCAAAGGACTTCAAATCATTGCATCCTCGAGGAGTAAAAGCGGAACAACAAAAGTACGTAGACGATTGTAGTTTCCGGGAACGATCCTAATATCTGAATAGGCTGACTCTTGGATTCGTGGTTGCGTATGATGCTAACAGACATGCCAAGGACGTTACCATGCGGTATGCATCTTCTTGGGCTAAAGTCAAAGAAGTCTTCTTGAGAGCGGATGGCAAATTAAACACTCGGTATGATGTGAACAAGATCCTCGTAAGTCTCGGCAACCCGTTTCGAGACGAGATGGAGCGGCAAGAAGATGATCTTCTGGCGTTTAAAGAAGCTCCGAAGCCCATGCCTGACGAGATGCCAAAGACTCTCGCCGAGTTCAAGGCATCTCCAAAGTATGTCTTGGACAAGCATTTGAGGGAGAAGGAGTCCTTCAAGCCGGGTGCCAGAAATGTCAGTACATTCACGATTGGAAAAGGTGCGAAAGAGATAGTGGCCAAAGTACATCTTCGTTCAGACGTCATTGCAGGCAAGACGATCGAGAATTACCACAAAGAAGGTCGAAAGATCAAAAAAGGCGAGCAACCAATCAAGATGATCAAGGCGCGCGCGATGACAACCAACCGTATAAGAGAGCATCAGCAACAGCTAGCGGAGACTGGCGAGGAGCACGTTATGCAAGGCATCTACTCGATCGACCAGACAGAGTACATCATTCCACCACCAATCAAGGATGGCATCATACCCAAGAACGCGTATGGAAATGCAGATGTCTTTGTCGAATCTATGGTTCCAGAAGGTGCGACGCACTTGAAACTCAAAGGCGCATCAAGAATTGCTCGCAAGCTCGAGATTGAACATGCTGAAGCAGTTGTCGGATTTGAATTCAAGAAGCGGGGTGCAATACCGGTCGTGCTTGGCGTACTGGTCGCAGATGAGAACGCAGAGCGGCTCGAGGCGGCGTGGCATGAGGCAGAAGAGATTAGGATTCGAAAGGAAGACAAGAAGCGCTCAGACGCTGCCTTAAAGTTGTGGGCAAAGCTCTTGAAGGGCATGCGTATCCGGCGGCGCATCAATGCAGAGTACGGCATCCCAGAGCAAGACGAGGCGCAGGATAACGGCGCCATGTATAGAGACGAGATCAAGGAGGAAGTTTCAGCACTGCCTGGCATAAAAATAGACGATCGTGACGACGAAGAAGTGCTCGCTGATGGAGGCTTCGTCAGAGAATAATAATGATGACGAAGAAACAGCATTCATGACGACCAAATATATTCATATATACTCAGTAGACACCTTGTAACCATAATCTTTTGTACAATCACCTCATATTTAATCACAAAACAATGGAAATAAAGGGCTCTAAGTACAGCGATCACACTTTGCGCCATAATGCCAGTCCTCGTTCATGACATCTTGACGGACCTTGTAGACTTGCTCGGCGACTTTGAGACAACTGTAATCGACTTTTGTCGTGATGACGCCTCGTCTCTGGTCCGTGAATCCAGCGACTTGACCGAAAAAGGGCGCACAAATTTGACTCTGTCCGACCCCACCCAATTCCTGATCCTGTGGTTCGGCACCAATGTTGGCAAAGACGAGGACGATTTCACTCTCGAATGCGCGGAGGGTACAGAGTGCATTCAAGAATTGCGCCTCGGATTGAGAATTATACATCAATCCTGGTCCGGCATCGGCATGAGTCCAACAGGTGGGTGCGATGACGGTCTCGACGCCCAACTTGACGAGACTGCGAAATGCTTCGGGGAAACAGAGGTCCCAACAAATCAAGAGTCCTACTTTTCCAAACTCGGGCGTATCAAAGACGGCGTGATCGTCTTGTCCTTTGACGAAGAATTCTCGCTCCGGATGCCACAGGTTCTTCTTGCGATACGTCGCCAAAACCTTTCCTTGACGATCAATGTAATATGCGTTATTACTCAACACCATCTCGCCCGTCCCATTCAAATCTTCCCACTCGCCAATCGTGCCAGGAACGAGATTGATGCGTAACTCGGCCGCCAATCTCTGAAACTTTGTCAAGTACCGGCCCTCCCTATCGGCCCAATCCGTATGTTGTCCATGTGGAATCGCCAGAGAATATTCTGGCAAAACCGCCAAGTCGCATCCCTCCGACGCCGCTTGACGCACCAATTTACTCGCCAACTCGAAATTCAATTCCAAGTCGTGACCCGCCACGGGGATGTGTTGACATACTGAAATCTTTGGGTTTGCGAGCATGATTTGTTGCTTTCGATATCCATCACAATCTCTTCTGCTTCAAGTTGATATATATCAAGAATGAGAGATGCGTCGAGAAAGCCACTGATGATGGAGATGGAGCCGGGTGGAGTTTCTAGATTTACCGTAAGCGCCAGAGTTCACGTGTTATCGACCGATCTTTTGTAGACGAGATTTATGCTTATTCCTACCCGAAAGTCTATATTGTCGACATTGTACAGGATATATAATATCGTCCCAGAAGATTCTTTTCACTCCATCATATCGAGTCGGGCCAGAGATGACGTCGTTTATGGACATTCGAAACAAGTGGATCAATACTCCATATCCTCAATACGGCCTCGGTGCATCCGGTACTCCATCCACTCTTCTACATGTACGATTCACTTGTCCTAAAATGTCGTAGTGTTGGCGGCTGGATTGACGAATAGTGGGAGGAGAGGAGTTCCTTCACCATTACTCAGTGCAGGATACGCCTTTGCGTTTGGGTACTCGGGCTACTTGATGCAATCAGACGACATTCAAAACGGACGACTCGCCACGACCGGTACCTCCCAAATATATGCTCTCACTTTTTATAAACTGACATCTCGTGATAGCTTGGAGTCTAGCTTATAGTGCTTCCTATACTTTTAAAGCCCTGACGAGCTTCAGACCTGTACCCGTCATTCTCGCCGCTGGATCGCTCGCAAATCTGGCTTTCCATGGGTCTGCACTCATTGTATAATACAACATGTCATTCCACAATCATGGATATTGCACTGAAACTCTTGATTCTCCAGACTCGGCACGCTTTTCTACAAGTTCCCCGGGTGATGATCAAGGCCAAAGGTTCACTCTTCCCACGGACACATCACGCGATAGACAAGCACAGAAGCATGGCAGTATGTAATGGTTTTTTTCTCCTGCTTCACTGTACAATTCGGTATGGTGCAGCATATGCTCCTTCAACTCTTCAAGTATCGTCGACAAGCGCAGCATCTATATGTGCTTGCTTTGCCATGTCTAGGAGAACGTCAAACTCGCCAGAGTGCTCGCACATGTCCTTAAACTGGCTGTCGCGCGTCATGAGCTTGTACGGGTGATCGTACTCGACGACCGTTCCCTGGTCCAAGACTAGAATCTTGTCATAGTCACAGATCGATCTCAGACGATGTGCAATCGTGAGAATTGTCGATTCTTTAAAGTTTGTTCGTATGGTCTTTTGAATCTTGCTGTCCGTCAAGAAATCGACCGATGCCGTAGACTCATCCATGAATATCACCTTTGGCAGTCGTAAGAGTGCTCTTGCAAGACAAAGTAATTGTCGTTGTCCCTGCGATAAATTGTTGCCGCCCTCTGCTATGGGGGTCTCCAGGTTGTGGAATACATTGATATTTTCGTTGTTGGCGGTCACGTTGTCCCCATCAGTGCCTTCATTTGTCTCATTCCCAATCAAGTGTACACGACGCAAAGCTTCGAAGATCTCCATGTCCGTATGCTCCTCGAATGGGTCTAGATTGAAGCGCAGAGAACGTTGAAACAACGTCGGGTCTTGAGGAATAATTGTTAGACCTTGTCGAAGATCTCTCAGCCCGATTGTCGTTATATCAACACCATCGATGGTGATTGAGCCCGAGGTCGGCTCTACTAGACGGAAAAAGGCTGTCGCTATGGTGGATTTTCCAGCTCCAGTTCGCCCGACAATACCAATCTTCGAACCTCCTTTGACATGGAACGTGACATCACGAATCACTGCAGGCAGGTCTGCTGCATATTGTAACACGAGGTTCTTGACGTCAATCTCACCCTTCTTTGGCCATTCTTCAGACATACGATTCTTCTCTAATAGCGCCGGAGCTTCTTGCTCGAGCTCCAAGTACTCCGTGACTCTTTCCACAGAGTTCATGTTCATCTCATTCATGGCATATAACCTCACGACCCAAAGTACGTGGTCTGTAAAGGTGATCGCATATGTTAGCGATATTCCTGCAAGCCCGGCATCAAGTGTATCCACGTTCAGAATCACAAAGACAGCTGCGAAGAAGGAGACCAGGGCCCCACCAAGATCGACACGAACCGAGAGCCAGCGATTACATGCCCAGAGATAGTAGAATGGTCTGTTGTTGGTGTCTATCTTCTCGAGATTGTCACTGATGAACCGTAGTTCGTCTCCATAAGCCCGGATAGTGGTCACACCGACCAAGGTCTCTCCAAAGTGTTGATAAATAGGTGATCGAGTCACGGATTCAAGTCTTTTAAGCTCTCGACTAGATCGAACATAGAATGATCCTACCACAGAATACATCAAAGTGATGATCACTCCAGCGATAAGGAAGCCCGGAGTAATTAGCGAAATGAGAACCACGGTAGCCACAATTGCTAGTGTATCGTGGAAGAACCCCAGGGCTACCATAGCAATCTCTTGATCGATCGTTTCAAGGTCCTTGCTGAAGCGATTCATGATTCTTCCTAGGGGTGTTGAATCGAAAAATCTCATTTTCGAATGCATGACACGATCAAGCAGCTTTTCGTGCATCACTTGTGATGCGCGGATGCTGCCCAAGCTTACAACCACAATTCTGAAGAGAGATGCAACACAGAATGCCAGCGCGATCAGTGAATACACTCCGAGGTAGTAATTCAAATCTGTGCTGTTCTTGAAATTGACAACATTTTCACTCATGGAAGATCCCTGCAATGTCATGATCGAAATCTTCTTGATAGTGTTTGGCACCCAAATACGAGCTGCTGGTGCAGCAACACTTTTGTGCCCAGACGCGCTAAACATTGTAGCTGATAAACTGGTGAATCTGGTATGATAACTTTGTGCCCATTCCCTAATCCAATAGGACTGTAGAATATTGAAACCCTGTTGTGATAGGAATGCTGCTGCAATGCACAACCAGAAGAACACGCCACCGAGTGACTTTGTGTATGATCCATATATTTTCCACTTCACTGATCCTTGTGCACGAGTCTCCTCCTGCACCAGATTTGCCTTAGCAACCTCCCTTTTCTTGGACTCGGCAGCATCTATCTTGGTAGATCCCTCCTGTTCCTCTACAATGCCGGAGATATGCACCTGCGACGGAATCCTAGACGGGGCGCGGGACGTTGATACAGAAACAGCCGATCGGAGTGCATCATCGTCGATTCCAACAGCACCAGTGTCAATCAATTGTTGAGGAGTCCCCTGGTGCGTGATTCTGCCATTCTCTAACAAAACGACATGTGAGGCACTGGGCAAGCACAGTGATATGTTATGTGTGACAAGAAGTCGAGTGCGGTCCTGCACAAGACTGCCTGATAGCGCACATTCGAAAATCCACTTTGCAGTATGTGAATCTACAGCAGATAGGCAGTCATCAAGTATGAGATGTCTAGCTTTGCTATATAGAGCACGGGCGAGCGATACTCGTTGCTTCTGACCGCCTATGCCAATGTTAGTCCATCGTCACGCGGTGCTAAAGATCGCATACCTGATAAAGTTATGCCCTTTTCTCCAATCTCTGTGGCATCTCCATTTTCAAGGATGTCTAGATCCCGGCTGAGAGCGCATGCCTTGATGACAGCAGAATAGCGCTTCTCGTCGTACTTTTCTGCGAATAAGATGTTGTTGCGGATCGTATCGTTGAGAAGCCATGCGGATTGTGCACAGTACGCTACAGAGTTGATGAGTTCAGAACCTGGCAGGATCGCAGAGTCCTCTTTGTTCCGGGCGCCCGGCAGGAATGCCTTCCCCTTGATAGGAGTCATTTCTCCGAGTAGAGCCATCAATAGAGAGGTCTTCCCACACCCGGTAGGGCCGGAAATTACAGACAATTCACCGATTGGAAAATCTGCTTGTAGATCGCGAACCTGGAATGCCTGATGCTGAGGGTTCTCTGCCAATTCTTTCTGACTAGCCCAGGTAAAAGTACCATCTACAAAGCCTATCTTGGGACCGGTTTCTCGGTGGCCCTTCGGATCTAAGATGTCGTACTTGAGTGTTTCTTCCTCGCTCAAGAACGCCGCGACTCGATCTAGCGATACTTTGGATTGCAGAACATTAGTAATCATATCTGCAAGCTGATCTAAAGGTGCGCGAAGGACGTTGAAGAGAGACAACGATGTAAAGGCGATAGAGGCTGTAAGATCTTTTCCGGCCAGCTTCGTATACGTGACGAAGGTCAAAAGTGTGATTAAGACTGGTGATGCGTTCCACGAGAGTGAGGCTATACTGTACATGATATATCGTCGCCTGAGTTGCTTCAGCTCGTTCTTTCGACATTCGTTGATGTCCTTTAGGAAACTTTGCTCCCAAGCGAAATACTTGATGATTCGGATACTGTTGAGCAATTCGTTCATTCTGTTAATTCTAATGTCAGTTGTCTTCATCAAGTCTTCCTGTATCTTTGAAAATTGGCGTGACATCCAATAATTGGCTGGTAGCAAGATGACCATAGCCACAATACCAGCCAATGCACTCCAGCCGAGTACAGTGTATAAAAGTGTAACGGCAATGACGAGTTCTACCGGCACGGACGCTACCAAGTAGTGCAGATAGGCACATATTTCCGAAACTTTGAAAGCATCAATCGCCATGAGGTTGATAATCTGACCATTGTTGGCTTGTCCCTCGCTCTGCTCGCCACCTTCCCCGGAACTGGAAGCATCTCGTCTCCTCAGTGCTTTGGCATATACTTCACCTATAATGATGGCTCTAAGTTTGATACAGATCCTTCTACCGATGAAGAGAGCTTGATTGTTCCCGATTGTGGAGAACACCGATCCAGCTAGTAAACCTGCACAATACAGCCAAGCAACCTCGCGTGGGGTGTCCTCCGGTGCTTCGAGGTATTGGAGGATCTGCTTAAGTAAAAGTGTCGGGGCAAACGTAAAGATAGAATACAAGAATGCCCAAAGTCCCTGCACGAACAACATAGAACGAAAATGTTTCAAGAGCGTAATGGTCAGACTAGAGGCCTGTTTGGCAGCCGTAAATGCCTCCAGAACAGTTTGAGCATCATCGTCCTCTCGTAAATCCCACACATTCTCCATATCGTGTGCATCGAAGAATCCTTTCCAGATTACTGGGTCAACCCAATTGAAAGCTGCTCGAGAGAACAGTGATGCTAGTGGTTCTTGAGTCGGGAGAAGATTCTTCTTTGACTTGAGTCTGTATGGTTCCTCTGTTGTCCTAGTCGTTACTGATATGATGAAGAGGATAGAGACGAACACAAAATTGAAAATCTCCAAAAGATAGTCAAAGTGAGACGTCTTTTTAATGATCACCGTGCGTAAGCGAAAGAATGAAAGAGGCCACGAAAGCAGAATCGTGACAACCACATGTGCAAAAAGTACCTTAGACCATGATGGGCTCAAGATTCGTGACGTTTTGATCCCTATGAGAATGGTGATGTACGTCCAGAAAATAATCTGTACAAATGAAACCACTTTATTTGACTCGAATATTGCCGCGAGTACGCCAAGACCTACCAAGGCAGATGCAGAAAATACTTCAGCAGCCTTCGAAAGGGCTTCTGTTCTCGGCCGCGGGAAATGTTCATTAGAATTGAAGCCTGGCAGGCGGGTGCTTGCTCGGGCGAATAGATCGTGCTCGTCCTCTTGTGTCGCTTCGCTGCTTTGACTATCGTCGTCGTCAACCGAACTATACCGAATCCTTTTCGACCGTGCAAGATGGAGAACGACCAAGATTGTGAAAATCAGGACAGATGAAAATCCTATTAGTATGGGAAAGAGCGTTTGCATATAGTCGTTGTGGAAACACCGGGTGAAGTCATCACCATGCCATATTCCGCGACACGCAAGGAATGTCCGCATGATGCAAGAGTTTTGTGACCGCCTCACCTGTCTAGAAGTGTGAAACTGGCGTCTGCATTGCAATGTACAGGGTCGTGTTTGACAAGATAATTTTGTAAGCACTTCCAAGGTTGTGAGATTTTGATGTGCATCTGCAGCAAGAGGCGCAAGATAGTGATGAAATAAGCCGGTGGGCTGTACGCCCAAAGCGCACTTGTCCTTCCACTCTGGACAAACTCTCACTCTCACAGTACTCTGTGATCCTAACACAAACACTTCCGACCAACAGCTATGGAGCACAAGCTCAAATCATGCCAGACTAATATTAAGTGCTACTTCCTGCTATGGTGATGCATCGAACAAGGTGAGAGCCATCAGATGATGTCCTGAGGCTCACATTCTTCGCGAAACACGGAGAAAAGGATATATAGTAGTTCTTCAATTCCAGCCTTAATTACAATGTACTTGAGTATTGATCAGTGGTGCTCAGAATATCGCTACAAACTAAAAGCAAAAACTCCTGTAGAGTTTCATTCGCAAGATGCTCTAACCGCGGGCTTTGACTGTTGGCTCCCACTTGTTTATCCTACAAATTTAGTTGGCGTCATTAGGTATGAAGGAGTCATACTTTTCTCTGACTGTACTGTACGGCTTGTATGCTCCACGAGACATCGTTGGATTCTTGAACCACTTAATTTCCCAAGCGTACTGACCAGTCTCAAGAGTTCGATCGACCGGAGGGGGATCATTGAGTGTATGTTTTAGCCAAGAGTACCAACCTGGCTCGATTTGTGATTCCTCATTAGTGAAATCTGCGTAGTCAATCCACCTATTCCTGAAGGGGGTCTCGTCCTTCCAAAAATCAATTCATTTCAACGTTGAGCATGATATTAGAACATACATTGTTCTCGTAGTATTTATTGCCCATCTTATCTACACCGACCAGGCGCCCTGCTTTCGTGTCCCCGATATGTTGCATCTGATGTGCTGCCTCTCTAAAACCGATTTTTCGGAAATTGCGAAACGTCCTGGTGATGGAGGACATCTTTGTGGAATTCAAGATCTCGAGTAAGGTGTCTTGTAGATGGAGACTGCTGGGCCAGCATCTTAAGTGGTCAGCATATCGCAAGTAGTGTCTAGAGGAGCATAACCTGAGTTCCGGGGGGACTGATTTAATCGGGTAACGGAGCCCGAGAGGGATGAGTTACCGAATCAGGTAAAGACAAGGATTTCGCCAGGATAAGTTTGATCAGGCACGTGCTACTGCCAACTCCTGCGACTGTCAATGCCGTCTCAAGCAAACTTTTGACGAGCACACCTTCCATCAAAAGAACAAAACCAATTACACTTAGCTCGCCTGCTCAAATCACTCAACATGTCGAACCTAGCTCCTCCAGTGAGTAACAATGATGTAGAGTGCTTCGGTGACTGACTTACTTTCAGAAATACTACCCTGCTGATGATAGCTCATTGCCAAAGAAGACCCGAAAGGTTGCTAAGCCTACAAAGCTGAGATCTTCCCTCACTCCAGGAACTGTCTGTATCATCCTTGCTGGTCGATTCCGCGGAAAACGAGTTGTTGCACTTAAGCAGATCGACGACACCGTGCTCATTTCAGGACCCTTCAAGGTCAATGGAGTACCACTTCGCCGAGTCAACCCGGCTTACCTGATCGCCACTTCCACCAAGATCGACCTCCCATCATCTCTTTCCCTGGAGAAGTTCGACACCAAGTACTTTGCTCGCGAAAAGGCTCCAAAGGGAAAGAAGAGCGAGGGTGACTTTTTCGGAGACAACAAGCAAAAGAAGTCCCCAGCGGCCTCACGAGTAGAGGACCAGAAGACCGTCGACAAGGAGCTTATCAACGCAATCAAGGCTACGCCAGAGCTGAAAGCCTACCTTGCATCCACGTTCTCTCTCTCAAAGGGCGACCGACCACACCTCATGAAATTCTAAGTATATTTTGCATTGCGACGCAGTGCTCGTCCTCACACCCGGGATCAATTGGTGGAAGCAATCTCGAACACACTACTATATAGTTTCGATCTAGACGAATCCGAGTTGACCCACCAACTTCATTCTGAAGCCAAACTGCAAAGTTTGTCGTCTTCAGCTCTCTCCATCGTCGTTCTGTTGATCCGATTCCCGCTATTCATCCATCACCGCTAATGCTTTGAAGTCCCCGATATGCTCAATTTCATCTTTATAGTAATGAACAAGATTCACAAGTCTGAAAAATTCTTAAATACCCCGTGTGTCGCGTGTCGAGATGGTTACGAGGTTGCTAGGTGTAGAAAGGTTTTTAGAGTTGCGGCCGGGTGGGCGGCCTCCGATCTTGAGGCTTGTTGCCGCATTGGGAAAGCTGCACCATTATCCAACAATATTAATGCTGAACCAAGATTATGCGATTCCTTCAAAAGTCGCTTTCGATGCTGCACTTTTGCAGTACCTGATTCACATCATCTTATATGCCGCCTCGGGTCGCATGGTGGATACGGACGGACCTGCGGTTGCACGACAATGTCGCACTTGCAGCCGCCCTCGAGCTTAAACCAGAATGTCTGTATCCGATATGGACATGGGACCCACATTATGTCTTTCATACACGAGTCTCGCCGAATCGCTGGAGGTTTTTACTCGATTGCCAGGCTGATTTGTCCGAGTCAATCAAGAAGAAGACGAAACACAATGGATTGCTGGTCCTGAGGGGGAATCCATTGACTTGTATCAAGCAGGTCTTGAAAGACTGGAAAATCACACATCTAGTCTTTGAAAAGGACACTGATACCTATGCTCGAATAAGAGATGAGGCAGTCATAGAGGCGGCTGAGGCTCTCGGAGTCAAAGTGATCACCAAGTTGGGGCGGACATTGTTTGATCCCGAGGCCATGACAAAATTGAATGGAGGCAAGGCGATATACAACATCAGTTCGATACAAAAGTTGGGTCCGCAAACTGGCGAGATACCGAGACCGTTGAGTACGCCAAAGGTCCTACCGAAAGCGGGAGATACCAAGCTCAAGATTGAACGTGACGATCATGTGGAGTCTCGTCCCGACATCAATGCCCCTCAGAGGATAGGTAGCACCGATGACGTGACTTGTTATGAACGCATGGACGGTCCAAACGGCTCGTTTTCCGTGCCTACGATGGAAGAGATCAATATGAAGCCTGCGCCGGGCCCGTATAGAGGCGGCGAGACTTTGGCTCTCCAGGGTCTCGCGGATTACATGGCAGATAAAGTCAAGACTGCCACTTTTGAAAAGCCAAAGACCAATCCAGTAAGTATCTGTACTCTTGAAAAGTAGAGTCCCCCAGGCCTAATCGATCCCAGGGAATCTTTCTGCCTCCAGAAACCACCTTACTATCTCCTCATCTCCACTTTGGGTCCCTATCAATCCGTAAGTTTTATTGGGACGTCATGGACGTCGTCAAAGAATACGGGTCGGGAGCGAGTAAGCCTCCGACATCACTCGAAGGTCAACTGTACTTTCGAGACATGTACTTTGCCGCCCAATTCGCCACGTCAAAGTACGAACAGACGGAAGGAAATCCTCACTGTCGCTTCATTCCTTGGCACTTGGCCAACACGTACGACGAGGAAGGCAACGTGACTGGATACGACAAGAGTGACGCTCAAGCGGAAGAGTGGTTCCTGCGATGGCGACAGGGCCAGACTGGGTTCCCATGGATCGATGCCATCATGAGACAGTTGGCTCGCGACGGGTGGATCCACCACTTGGCTCGACACTCGGTCGCCTGCTTTCTGACGCGAGGACACTGCTACATTAGTTGGGAACGAGGCGCCGACGTCTTTGAGGAATTATTGATTGATCACGAGACGGCGTGTAATGTCGGCAACTGGCAGTGGTTGAGCTGTACCGCCTTCTTCAGCCAATTCTATCGCGTCTACAGTCCCGTCGCCTTTGGCAAGAAACACGACAAGACTGGTGCCTTGATTAGAGAATACGTGCCCGAACTGAAGAATGTTCCCGAAAAGTACATTTACGAACCATGGAAAATGTCAAAGACCGACTTGAAAGAAGCCGGTATCGTCCTCGGTGGGACCGGGCCAGGATCGTACCCGAAACCCATGCTTGACGTCCAGGAAGAGGCCAAGAATGCATTGGCTGGCATGAAGGCCAGCTACGCCGCCAAAATATACGGCAACGATCCGAAAGTCAAGAATGGCGCCGCAGAACGACTCATCAAGGGCGAGAGCGAAACGCCCAAGAAGAGAAAGGGAGAGCAAGGCCTCATGGACAAATTTACCAACAAAAAGGCAAAGCGTGAAAAACCCGAGGAGGAAGACGAAGATAACGAACAAGATAATTGAGGTTGAAATTTCTGTAATATCTGTGTAGCAAAACTTGTAATAATTGTAGACTTTCGCTGTGCGCTGATCAATGATGGAGATAATCACAATGTAAAGTAATAACGCCGATGATGCCGCTGTGCTTACTATTCGCAAACGCTTCCAAAAGACTGAACTACCATTTCCCAAGTCCAAAGGTGTCGCCAGGTGCCACCGGCAATCGAGGACATCCTTGCCAGTCGCAAGTATCTTTATACAGCCAAGACCCAAATTCGAGCCCATACTTCTCCAAAGCACCAGTATACACGAGTGCGAAGAAACCTACTACGACAGCCACCGCTAGACTCATATCTAGTGCCGCGCTCGCCACAAAGTTGTAGCGTTGCCATAGATCAGGTCTTCGACGCTTGAGTACAAAATTGGATAGGAAGCCCACTAGAGCCCATGATCCGAAATTGAGCCCTCCGGCCGGAGGGATCCATGTCATCGAGGATAGGATGACCGGCGTGTTGACAAGCTTCCACCACGAATCGGATTTACCTGGTCTCTTGGCTAGGAAGTATATCGGTACCGGCGCCAGAGCTCCCACACCGAAGGCATAGATCAATGGGCGATATAGCGCACCATGACCGAAGAGTCGTCCTGGTCCAACCAACCCCCATATGATACTGCTGTTGAAATGTATTCGTGCTATCGGGCAAGTAAGTCCATTCGGTGCTTCGGGAGTACAAATCTTTGGCACTTTGACAAATAAAAAGTTCATTACGAAGACTTGTGTCAGGGCTCCTACAACAGTCGCCACCAGTTGAACTTTGAACAGAAGTCGTGGTGGAATCTTCATGTACGTGCCAATTTTCATGTCGGCGGCAAATCTGATGCCTTGCATTCCCGCAATGTAACCATATGTCAAGAACACCATATTTGCTATCGGTCGACCAGGGAAAATTGCCCCGCAAAGTAATTGACACAGTAAAGCAGTCGATGCATTCTGGTTAGCTACAGCGTTGACAATTCCCATCGGAATGAAAAATATCGCACATATCGCCAAAGCCAGAATAAGTCCATACCATGGCAATGCAACCTCTCCACTCTGAACAACGAAGAGAGCTACGCCAAAGCACACGAGAAAGATCAGGATGTACCAAGTGCTGGGCACTTCCGAATATCGCCGCATCAAGCGTGCGTGTACGTCACCAATGGTATGGCCAAGTTCGCGCCTAGATGACCTCCATTGCCTGATTATATCGGAACCATAGAACAGATAGCAATGTACTAGCAGGGCACTTAGGCTTGCAAATGCAGCAAAGTAGCTCATTGTGTACGCTGCCGGCAAGTATAGCGGACTATAACTTTCATATTTTTCGAGATCAAATAGAAAGCCAGGAGTGATTATTCGTGACACGTTGTAGTGTTGACCGGTATTGTCGAAGATATTTGCATCAAGAAAAGGAATGTGCCCTGTATAGAAAGTGTTTGTGTAGTATATAATTGGTGCTGCAATCCAAAGAAATATGGCAATACCAGCTAGAGCGTTGACCTGTGCCCACCATGGCACAAGTATTGGCGAACCAGTGAACGATATCTGTGCCCAATCGAATGTGACTGGCAGAAGCCCGAGGCCACTCCGAGCACCAAGGATGGTGTTGAGTAGAACATTCTTGGGTGCTAGCCACGTAATGAAGGAGAAGTAACTTAACGCAGGAAAGAAGAAAGATGGGAATAATGCCCAGATAAAACCTATTCCAAAGAGTAGGAAGAAAAATCGCGTTCTCGATGGACCTGAGACCATTGTATCACTACCGACAACTGGGTCAACTTCAGCATCCGCACAGACTGGGCTTGTATCCACTTCTGGATGAAGAACTTGAAACAGCGCACAATTGACGAGGACTGAAGGCCAAATCATGCTTGATGGCTCCACGAGCCACTGCCTAGTGAGCCCCGCGAAAGAATACCCAATGACTTGTGTCGAGAGGACGAAGAGAATCTGATACAAAATTGAAGGTGACATACCATAGAATTTGATTTGTTCTGTCAGAACATCTGTTGCAAAAGCAAAGGTGAAGGAGACATTTGAAGCAATAAAGACACAGCAGTGCTCCTTTGTGTTCCATGGCCTGGTCCTGTCATTTAACTGCACTTTAAAAAGGATCAAATTGATAGCGATTTCAGGCATATATCTTTCCCAGGCAATTCCCACTGGGTGTGATAGCAATTGTGCTAGTAAAGCTGTGATAGCGACTGATGGAAAACGTAGTGAGAAGAAGAGATTCACTGCAGACCCCAAGACCGTGAACAAGAGCGCTATTGTCCACATCCTGAGTGTGTTCGGATTTGAGTTGAAGTCGTCACGATTTGAGACGCATGCTCTGACTTCGGCATGTGGAGAGTTATCTAGTAAGAGTGTTTCGCCTTCGTCATTCTCCTCTAGTAGATCGTACTCAGCCTCGTCCAATATCGCTGGCTCTCCAGGAGTCCAGTCTGTACGCGAAGGTCGACGCGAGAGACGTACAGGGGAATAACTGGAGCTTCTCGGTCTTGTGCGCATAGATGGGTGGAAGTTTATGATACTAGCACTTTCTCTCAGAGTCTTAGCCTGCTCCATACTCACAGTGCGTCGACCCCTTCTAGTCGCACCGTAGGACCTAACAGAACCCAGAGGATCTTGTAAAGGTGTGGGCAGTAGTTGGGAGTTTTCCATATCTCCTAGAACGTGACAAGCGCTTGTATGCTAGTCAATTGAGCTGGACGTCCAAGACTTGCTCTCCAATCCTGCTTGATGTGCATCTTCTGCTTGACATCCACAGGAACTGACCGAGTCTTGTGAGATCCCAGGAACCTCTTGTTGCAATGCTCAAGACACGAGGTCTTCTTAGTGAATGATTTGTTTGGTGATATTGTGTAAGAGATAGGGAAAGTGTGTGTCAGTGGATGAATGAGTGATTGAGTGTGTGAGAAGGAGAGTTTGTGTGGAGAGCCCATTCATTCATTCATTCATTCATTGATTCATTCAACTCCAGGAAGTTGCTCCAATGGTTGATCCAAATTTCATTCCAGTGCCGCTTTGGCGCTTCAGCGTCTCGTAGATTTTGTTCGGAGAATCAAATCTTTGGAAGTGTTATCTCTCGTCAAAACTTCGAGTTCTTGTAACGAGCACAACTGTTACTGCAGACAGATATCAGCTCTGTATACATATAGATCCGACAAGATCTGCATACAACGAAATACTGCACTTGGTCGCATAATCTTAGCGCAATCATCAGTGCTCAAGCATCGAACGCCAACTCTCACCAAATATGTCACATAACCAGACTTCCTCAATTGTGAGGGATGTCACGGAATCCTTACAAGAATCTCTGGGCAATTTCATGTCCCCAACGTCTACCACGGCAAATTCTCCTTTACTCTCCTCCACGGAACCTCAAGCTATAACAGATCTGAGCGAATTGTCCGAAGTTCTTTCTCGTGAAATCGAGGTTTCCGAGGAAAGCATCGAGCTCGCGGAAAAGAAGAAGGGTGATGGCAATACGAAACTACTGGCAAAAGATTTCGCAAGTGCAATCGACCTGTATACCGAGGCGATTGATCTGAATCCGACAAAGGCCGTCTATTGGGCAAATCGTGCGCAAGCAGAGATCTCCACTGAACAATTTGGCTCTGCTATTGCCGATGCAACAATGGCGATCAAATTAGATCCCGCCTATGTGAAGGCTTATTATAGGCGTGCTGTCTCCTTGGTCTCTATCGTGAAGCACAAAGACGCTCTGAAGGATTTTCGAAAAATCTGTCAGCTCGCTCCCAGCGATAAACTTGCACGTCTCCGGATGAATGAATGCAGTAAACTAATTCGGCGACTAGCGTTTGAGGAAGCAATAGAAATCGACGACCCGCCGTCCGCTGCAGAAGGACTCGACTTAGCTAGTATGGTTGTTCCAGACGACTATGACGGAGTTAAGCTCGGAGATACCATGACGCAAGCATTCATTGACAACATGTTGGAGCGCTTCAGAACTGGCAAAACGATTCACGTCAAATACGTGTATCAGATCTTGCTAGCAGTCAAGGATATTCTCACAACAGAGGCTACCATGACTGATGTACATGTCCTGCAGCCGAATCACCTCACTGTTTGTGGCGACACCCACGGTCAATTCTTCGATCTGATGCACATTTTCGAGACGAATGGACATCCTTCTTCGAGTAATGCTTATCTCTTCAATGGCGACTTTGTAGATCGCGGATCATGGAGTACAGAAATTGCTCTGACTTTATATGCTTACAAGTGGCTGATGCCTCATGATATGCACTTAAATCGAGGTAATCATGAAACGGACGACATGAACAAAGTCTATGGTTTCGAGGGCGAATGTAAAGCCAAATATAATGAACGCGTGTTCAAGATCTTCAGTGAGTCATTTAGTCTCCTACCTCTGGCCTGCTTGGTGCAAGAAAAATACCTTGTCCTGCATGGAGGACTCTTTTCGGATGATAAAATCAAGCTCGAAGATCTTCGCAATATAAACAGACATAAGAAGAAGCAGCCTGGCCACGAGGGACTCATGATGGAGATGTTGTGGACGGATCCGCAAACTGCCCCTGGTCGTGGGCCTTCGAAGCGTGGAGTAGGCTTGCAATTTGGCCCAGACATTACCAAACGCTTCTGCGACAATAACGGATTGAAAGCGATCATCCGTTCTCACGAGGTCCGTCAGGATGGCTATGAGATTGAACACGATGGAAAGTGTATAACAGTATTCTCTGCGCCAAACTATTGCGACACACAAGGGAACGATGGTGCTTTCATCAGAATCGATGGCAAAGGCGAGATGAAGTACACGAGATTCAAGGCCAGTCCACACCCAGCAGTTCGACCAATGGCATATTCCAGTATGAGCCATATGATGTGAAGATATATACAAAATACTATTGGGGCACCGGCACACATACCTCGAATTACATGACATGCAATAGCATATAAAGAGTAGAGCACATGTACAACATCTCCTGCACATAGATAATCGAACGGAATATGCATTCTACTCCGAAAAGCTCGTTTCATTCCGCTTTCACTGCGGCGTCGATAGAGCAATGTCAATCATCATGGACCAAGTGAGTGATTGATGTGCAACCTACAGCATAGAAGATATCATCCACAGATCGTGCACATCCCAAAGCATTGACCTGACAACGTTCTTCAAATTCATGGTTAAATGCTGCATATGTATTTGAGAATTGTACTGTATGTGTTGAATGTACTGAGCAAGGTGAAAGTGACAGGGTGTGGCATAAATTCCAAAAGTTTCTTATCGATAAGACAAGAAAGTCAAGTGAATTTGAATTTGGTGAATACCAAATCGACAGACAAACTTCAATGGTTATCAACTTGCAGGCACTCGTCTAGTCACTCGTCTGACCGCTGCAGTCACGTTTGGCAATAAATCAATCTCCACGGAGCTGAAGTGCAGCAGGAACGTAGATGTCCGTACTTAGGCGGTGTTGCTCTTGTCTACGACAAACCCCGCGTACCTTTGATGCTTTGACAAGGTCAGTGTCCACGAAACAAATACTGTCGAAGAACCCTCCTATCCCCAAAAATTCTCCTCTATCATTACAGTATGAGCCTCGGCCGACAGAGTATGCTCGATACGATGATTTCTACCATAATATCATTGCACCAGATCTGCTTGTGATGACCTATTCCCAGCACTCCGCCGGTGAGGCACGTTCGACGAAAACAAATACACTACGGAAATGGGATGACTCGTCTCCATACCACAAAGGTCGACCTCAACGTCCTCTCAGAGGTGGCAAAGTTCTGAAGCCTTTGCCAGAGCCTCGCACTTTCCGCAATGTACCTAAGATCACCACTGTATATATACACACGATGATCAAAGAGGCACTCGAGGATCGACAAAAGCTTCTGAGTGCGTATATGGCTTTACAGACGATAAGTGGAGAGCAGCCGGAGCTCGTCCTTTCCAGAAAGTCTGTGGCACCATGGAAATTGAGGGCGGGTGTACCGGTAGCTGTGAAGGTCAAATTGCAGGGACCACCAATGAACCAATTTCTATCGACCTTGTTTGAGGTCATTCTTCCGTCCTTGAAAGATTTCACAGGCATTGCCGATTCGACAGGAGACTCGAATGGAAATCTGGCATTCGGACTGCCGAGTGCAGCTATGGCAAGATTCCCTGAAATTGAAGCCAACTACGAACAATACCCAATTCTGCCTGGTTTTCATGTTCTGATCAATACCTCGGCCCCGAATGACAGGGAAGCACGACAACTTCTCACTGGATATGGACTGCATTCAAGAAGGCTTGATAAGTTCATGTAACATAGCGAGGAATCCTGTCATCATAAATATATACTGGACGCTCTGCAAATCTAGTCTATTGCAAAACAAAATCGACACACGACTGAAAAGTCTGATTAATGTCGACTGCGTCCCAATTCAGAGCCAAGATACAGTCTCCAGGTGTGAGGCACTTGCCTTGTGGTATCTGCGCCGGCATTTTGAAGCTCAGATCGAGCTGCGCAACTCGATCGCCGAGGGATGCCACCTGGAATAGATTGGGTGAGATGACTTGTCTGGTACCCATGTCAATCACGGTGATGTTTGTAGCTGAGATGCGATTAGTTCCAGAATTCAATAATATGCCCATGTCATGACACGTCTTTGTGACTTACGATCATTGCTCGGATGGGGTATGGTCAGACTATATCTGAAAGTGACGTTCTGATTGAGGGTGTACAATTGTATATCTGTCGGGAGCACGTCTGCAAACTTGCTAAGCATTTGTCAGAGTTTTCGTAACCACAACGAATATTATGATGCTTACTAGCCCTTGCACAGAAACAAATCACATGTCGATCCTGGCGAGGTGCCGAGTGTCTGAACTTCTTGGGTATAGTCACTCTTGTCCTTGAGGGCAATCGTCGGTCCACAAGCTTTCTCATATGCTTGACCTCCTTTTCTACTGGCTGGTGTGACGAGGAACCCGTGTCCGAGGACTGCGCCAATCATGGTCGTGTATATCAAGCTCTTCATGGATTATTACGATAGGTTTTGATCTGGTAGATGATCCTTTGAGGTATAGCTATTCATCTATGCTTAAACGACTTTATACAAGTATATCGAAAGTCTAACTCACGTAAGGCGTTTTGGTCTGAGACTCGCACTCGAAACGGTTTCACATGATGATTCAATGCGGTCGAAGCAGTAGGTATCGGTGAGGCTTGTGAAGAAATGAGAAGGATTGTGTCATTTGCTTGTACGTAGTCACACTGAGTACAAGTCGTAGCTTTTTGCACAAGTCGCTATACTATTACTAGGTACCGGAAAAGTTGTAGCTACAAAAGGTTCCCAAATTTTGTGTTTGCACAATATTCGACTCGAAACTGTGGCTCAAACTAAATCCCATGTGGGAGTGTAAATCTCCATCATCTTGACGTAGATCTGCCAACAAGTCGGACTCTCCGTCTCTCTCTCTATCAAATATTGCTTGACTACATTGCTTGTCCGGTTGACACCTTGATTCAAAGAGCAGACATAGATGGATAAAACGTTGTGCCATTGAGAGGTCTGGGATGCGTCTACTACAGTGCATATTATAGTCATCATGAAGGCTGCGGAGAGATGGAGAGATTCTGCAATACATAATCAACAAAATAACCGATTCGACATCTTTACTGACTCTGTGGAGACTTTCAAGACACCGCTAAAGCTCGCGGACCCTCTTGCACCCGTAGGTCCTTTGGCACCGACTTCCGACAACCTCAAATCGCCCTCACTCGTCAAGGACCAGGCGCCACGATTACATGAACGTCCTGAGAATCCGCCCCGTAGATTCTCCTTTCCCACGGCCCTCAAGCAGCCAGAAAAGGTCCCGTCGGAACGGTCCAAGGGCCCTGGAGTCACTGCATCGCGAGTTGATCAGACAAAGAAAGATGCCTCACAAAGGCAGAAGCAGTCTCGGGCGGAACATGGTAGTCAAGGATCGGCCACGCCATTCTCTCTGTGGGATTACTTGAAGGTCGAATTAGCGGCGACCGATTCTGACGAAGCACACGATTTCAAGAGGGAACGGGTCAGGAACTTTTTGATACTGCCGGACGCTCTGGAACGCACCCTCATGTTTGGGTTCATCGTCTGTCTCGACTCGTTTCTGTACATTTTTACGATCCTCCCGTTACGGTTCTTGCGATCGGGGTTTAGTCTCTTGAGACGCGTCACGGGCCGTTGCTCGACGCTCACGTCTTCGGAAAAGGTTGATTTACTCAAAGGAGGATTGATTCTAATGACGTGTATCGTGTTGAATCAATTGGACGCCTCGCGAATCTATCACAACATTCGAGGACAGGCGGCCATCAAGCTCTACGTACTCTACAACGTCTTGGAAATTGGCGACAAGTTATTCTGTGCATTGGGCCAGGACATTCTCGACTGTCTCTTTTCGAAATCGACATTTGGGAGGAAAGAGGACGGGTCGAGGAGACACTTGCGTCCGATTGCTTTCTTACTGTTGGCGGTGGTTTACAATGTATTACACACGATCCTCTTGTTTTATCAACTCGTCACGCTAAATGTCACCGTAAATTCCTTTTCCAACGCGTTGATGACGCTGTTACTATCAAACCAGTTTGTGGAAATCAAGGGTTCCGTGTTTAAAAAGTTTGAAAAGGAGGGATTGTTTCAGATTACGTGCGCAGACATGGTCGAGCGGTTCCAATTATTCATCATGTTGTTGATTATCGGACTCCGAAACACGTTTGAAATGGCACCCACGAGTGTCGCGGAGATTTTAACCACGACATTGGGTCCCTTGACGACGGTGCTGGGGTCGGAAGTCTTGGTGGATTGGTTGAAGCACGCATTCATCACGAAATTCAATCATGTGAGACCGACCATTTACGCACGATTCACCGACGTTCTCTGTCGAGACTACGTCAAGTCCGGCACCGTCGGTGGACGAACCGACTCTTTCGTCGATCAATCGCCCGCCATTTCCAGACGTATCGGACTCCCCGTCCTCCCTCTCGTCTGTCTCACCATCAGGAGCGCGGGACAGATTCTCAGTATGGTCATGGACTCGTTTGGAGCCGGAGAAGCGGGCGAGGAACGGTGGGCGAACGCGGCGTCGAGAGTCATTTGGTCCCTCATCATCGCCCTCTTGGTCTTCATGACCCTCGTCATCCTGAAACTGTCCATCGGTGTGTCTTTGATCAGATTCGCTCACGGACGATACGGGTCCATGCAAGAGAGAGAAGTCGAGGAGTCTCGACTCGAGGCCGAGAGGAAGAGAAAGGACGTCTTTAAAGGTCTCGTCGAACTCGATCACGACACCAAGATGATTCTCAATGATAAACGAGACAATCTCAAGGGCGAAGAAGGTGGTAGAGGATTACTTGGATTAGAGCGCTACAGCATGATTTCGAAGCGTATATGGTAGACGACACGGAATGAACACAAACGACTTTATGATGATATGGCTAGACGCAAGTCTTGATGCAAGTTTGTGACTTTGACTCTCTATTACGCTGCTGAATGATTGTGGAATGAAATAACTATACAGGAAACCACCTTATTCTCTGATGATAAGACTGGTCATTCAGGATCCCTTTCCTCACTTGTTGTTTGGCTTCTTGCAAACCGCAAGATACATTGGAGTAAACAACTTTTGTTGACCTCCGGCAACGAGGGCATCGGCAGCAGTCTCAAGAGCTGCACCGACCTGTTGAGTTCCCTTTGGTGCCAATCTCAATCGTTCCATGATGCCCATCGCACCTTGACTGATGATTCGTCCATATTTGGTCATTCGCATGGTGGTGAACAAGTCCCATGGAGATTGAACATTACTCAGCCTTCCCTCCAGTGGGTAATACCAAGGCACGTATCCGTCCTTCTCGGCGAGGTCCTCCTTGAACTCAATCTCGAAACCGACGGCCTCGAGGGCCCTGAGACACTCATCAATCATGACCATTTGGGGAATGCCGTCTCCAACTTCGATCCCATGTCGAATATCACGGTGTGCCTTGTTCGACTCGTCGAACCGATGTGTCATCAACCACTCGTACACTCCAAAGGTGCCACCTGGCTTGAGGACGCGAAAAATCTCGCCATAGACACCTTCCAACTTTGGAGCATGGACGGTGGCTTCGATTGCATAGACAGCATCGAAGGTGGCATCCTCGAAAGGCATTTTCATAAAGTCTCCCTTGACGTATTTACACTGCTGTGAAAGTCCTCGACGTGCAGAGTATGCCTCGGCACGGGAGATTTGGTAGTCGTTGTTATTGAGTCCGACAATGTTGGCACCGGTAAAGGTCGCAATTTCGCGAGCTGGACCTCCTACACCACAACCGACATCGAGCACCGTCGCTCCACCTTGGATGTTCATTTTGTGCGCCAAGAAGTGCTCGTGTCTGGCGATAGCTTGGTAGAAAGGCTCTCCCTTGTAGTATCTCGCAAAGTGGAATGATTGACCCCAGCCGTATTCGTACAGATCGGTCGCCAGGTTGTAGTAAGCATTTGTCAGAGAGGTATAATCACCCAACCGCTCATCCATTTCTTGTGTTGTGGTTTCACCGGTCTCGCGTTCGAAAAACTTGAAATATTTTTGTGCTTCGATCTCTGCGGCATCCTTGTTCTTCTGAAGTATAGCGCCGAAACCAACAGTGTTTGTACCATTTTTGCCGTGCATGGCCTCACTGTGCTGCTTGTCACGTCTACTAATTTAGTCTCGTTCTTTGCATGAATTGCAAGAGAATTACGTGTGTATCATCTGCCTCGAAGATGCATCAGGCGCCATTTTAGAGATCTCAAGACTTTCGAGATCTAGTCAGAGCTTGCTGCTTTTGTGATAAGGTCGGCACAACTACAAAGCACGAACGTTAATAGTAAATGCTCTGGCTCGCGAGCTCGCCGGCGCCCAGAATAATACCTAAATCAATATCACCCGAGCCCAAGTGGACTGATCTCGCTCACGTGCCTCCAATCAAGGGGTCTATTTGAGGGAGCTCACTTTTGGTCAATTCAGGACAAGTACGATCTATACGATCGTCTGTGTCAATCTGCTACAGATGTTCTTGTCAGTTGGAAGGCTTCGCTACGGTAATGAACAACAATATTGATCAAGAAGCTCACACACGTGCACTGTGTTACACCGGCTTCTCGAGCTCATGATAGTCTCCCAAGTGCAAATGCAGTGCATATGCATATTAGTAATCATAGTAGTTAGACGAGTGACTCAAGCCGCGCGTAGCCGCATTATCTATAATTGACTTGTCAACCTCGAGAGTTTGGGTTTGATCTGGACGGAAGACGGTCAGATCTGCGGGAGATGGACACTCGATGAAGTGATGAAAACGGTGGAAAAGTGATGGAGCACAGAGTTGGGGAAGTTGGGGGCTTGACTGGAATGCCAGTTTCGGCAGAGTGCATTCGCCCTCTGTGCAATTTGGCGATTCCTGCCGCCCACAGATACGGTGAGCTCGCCTCAAATAGACGTTGCCTCACCCACTTTGAGCGACAAACAGGCCCGTTGCGGTTCAGCCATAGATGCCACCAAGGGTTGTGGCCTAATTTCCCCAGGATTCCTGTGATATGGTAGGCAGCTTCAATCTCCAGGCGAGCCTAATCGGGCTCTTCTACTGTCATACAGTCCCAAGGGCAATTCATGTCTCGATTCCTGCCTTAAGACCGGCCCATGTCCTGAATCACGTCCTCGACCTCATCCATCCCGAGCATACATTCTCTAGTTCACAATCTGCTACGACATAAATTCGATACACTCGTTCTCTTTGACAATACCTCCTTTGCAAGGCCTTCCATAACGACTATACGCTCGTTTCACCCACACACTCGCTCACTCTCTCGATCAAGATGCTTACCAAGATTGTCCTTGCAGCCGGCCTCATCTCCTCAACCTTGGCACAAAGCACCTACACGAGCACAGTCTATTCTAATGTCTATGTTGCCACAGTGACAGTCGCGGGAGCCTGTCCGGCAACTTGCACACCGCTCGCAAGTGCAGTCACACAAGCAGTAACGGTCGTCAGCCCTGGTGCAGCAACCACGGCTGTCGTCACCGTAGTATCAGCAGACAGTGGAGCTGCTGCATCTGCCGCAGCAGCACAACAAGCAGCAGCAGGTTCCAACACTGTAGTCGCAGCAGGCGCGGCAGGACAAGCAGCTGGTTCCAACACTGTGGTCGCGGCAGGCGCGGCAGGACAAGCAGCTGCAGCAGGAACTGGTGCTCAATCAGCGACCGGAGCTGCCTTGCCAGCACAAACCACTACCTCGTCCAACACAGCTATATTCACGGGCTCAGCGAACAGTGGCTCCTCGAAATCTGTTGGTGCCCTCTTGGTGGCAGCGGTCGTTTCGTACTTTCTGGTTTGAGCAAGTAGAACTGTTATAGCATTCGTCTGAATATATTGTTACATGATCTGTAATTCAACGAGACCTTGAAAGTGTATCTAAGTAAGTTGGAATGATTCTTGATCCCTCGAGTGTGATTCAATGTACCATGGAGCTCGAGTCGTTGTTCAGAAACAAAGGTTTCCCTGTGTGATCCATTACATCAGGTGAGCTCCAAGGAGAGGAACACGATTCATGGCAGCAGCGGCGCCTGGGGGCAGTTGGGTGGCAGACGGGAGATTGGCTGCACGCCAGCAGCCCCGCGTAAGTAATCTAATTGCTGCCCACCTACCCCAGCAGGGAGACAGCTCAAGGAGTGGTTCGTGAGTGCTCGAATATCAGCTGCGAGCAGCTACGGGGACTTCTCATACAGTATATATGGCAGCAGGTGGGTATTTACCAGAGATGAGTAAAGGGGCTCGCGTTGATTCGTCATTGAAAGTGGCTCGATTGGACTAATTGGATCGATTGCTTGTGATCAGCCAAGATCACCCTCGATTTGCCCAATTAGACAGACAGCTTTCCTACCTCACACCCTCTGTACCTTCACTCTCACACATACACACACATCTCCTGTCTTCTCACGAGCCTGCCTACAGTCTGCTCTGCTCCACCAGCATCGCTCGACAGTCGCGCAACACATATCACACCTCCAATACCTCTAGCTACAAGCGCTCATCCTAGTCTTGCAACTCGCCGACATGGTCTTCGGTATCCTCGCAAGCGCCGTCACTTCGCTCGCTGCATTTGCCTTTCCCACGTTCGCTTCTTACAAAGCTATCAAGGCTAACGATGTCTCCCAAATGGTACCCTGGCTCATGTTCTGGTCAGTCCAGGCCTCCTTATCTTTTGCCGAGCACTGGCTGCATCTACTGCTACAATGGTAATACTGCAATCTAGCTTTTGCGTAGTATGCTGACAGATCCAAAGGATACCACTCTACAAGGAATGTAAAATGTTTTTTACCTTATGGCTTGTGCTCCCTCAGACACAAGGTGCAAGCTATCTCTATTTATCATATCTCCATCCGAGCTTGGAAGCTCACGAACGTGATCTGGACAAACTGCTCATCTCCCTACACAAACAGATCAAGGACCGAGGGGGTTACTACGTAGAGCTTCTGGTGTCAAAGTTGTATGAACTTGCATTCGGCTCTGCGCGCAGTTTACATTTGAGTCCGAACGGGTCAGCTGCATCATCAACAGGGACTCCAAGCAGACCGCAATCAGATGCAGAGGAAGGATATGTCGCTTCACTCTTTTCTCGCTTCAAAACAGTACCGTTTGGATCTGCTCCAGAATTATTCCCAGCGACGTTGATGAATCTGTTGGGCACAGCTAGCACTCGTGGAACCGACATCATTCCTGCGAACCTTAGTCCAGAGGAGCGCTCGAAGTATGTCAACAAGCAGAAAGCCAAGCTACAAGAACTTCTACATCTGCTAGAAGCAGCTGAAAGATCCTATCCTCCGGTCAATGTCCGTTCAGACCAGACAGGAGCCAGCGAGTTTAATCGTCGTAATCCTGCTGGAGTCTCGTCTAGACATGGATCGAGGGCGGCATCGGGAGCGATCACACCGACTCAACTAGACTCGGATTATGAGGTTCTTGGCACGGACGACATTTCATCCAAGTCCGCCAGTCCGGCTCTCAAATCGTCCGCTGGATGGTTCTGGAAATCTCGTACTGAATAGCGGGTTCCTTTCTACAGTTTATGCGTTGATGAGCAATGGCAAGCAAGAGACAGCGGCCAGGCAGGGAAATGAACATACAAGGGTTTGGAAACAGATTTCTATTTGTCTTATATACGATAAATTTGTCTTGAAATGCCTTCTTGATCCATGATGTCGCATGCATCACAGCTCCGCTTGAATGTCGTTTGTCCTCATTGCTCGATGTGCTGGATGGAGCCAAGCAAGGACCGATTCATGTCTTCATGTCACAATAATTGTAGCCTTGCGAGCTCATCATCGTCCTCTTCTGTACTGTGCTCGACAAGAGCGAGGTACTCGACATTGAGACAGACGTCAGACTCGTTCTGTCCAGCCAGAAGCAAGATTGATCTGAGATAGCCCTTCATGGAATGTGGAGCAGCGGAGAAATTCATGAGGACATTGTGCCAGAGAGAAGCGAGCTCGCTCGCCATGACTTGTCTGACACTGACCTTTTCCATGGTGTCCAACAAGAGAAAGAGGGTGCCCATGGGACTCATGGAGCCGGTACCGCGGTAGTTTTCCGGAGCAATCAAGGCGTCATCGAGTAATGGAACGGGATCGACTTGCCACTCGTCCAGATTACCCTTGTCGTGGCCTCGAGTGGACCTGATAAAGCCGAGACACTGATTCTGTCTGAGTTCTGCACTCTGTACGCACGCACCACTGCCGAACGTGATTACTTGCGTCTCGATGCCGTATTTCTGTTCCAACAAGATGGAGAGGAGGGAGACTACTGCTCCAGCTTGAGAGTGACCACATAAAAGGACCTTGTTGAAGCCTGCAGCCATGGCGCCGGAGAGGTACTGGTTGATGTGTATGTGTGTGCAGAGACATGTGGCAATATACAGGAATCCCTGGTGGACTTTGATGGTTGAGCCGTCGTCGAGCGATAGATCGGTCGTGGCAGAGTGTAAGTTTGACAACCAATCCGACTTGCTGTTTGTGCCGGGTAAAGAGAGGACGATGGTGTCGAGTGGTCGGTAAATGCCCATGTAGACGTGTGCTTTGGAAGAAGCCATGTAGTGTGATTCGAGGAGGTCAATCACGACCGGTCTCAATTTTCCGCGTCGCCATGGGTCGGCAGGGCTTCTCGAGGTGTATTTCTTCAAGAGCGGCGTGAAATCTTGTGTCCAGTCTGAGCTTTGGCCGGGATGATACACTGCCAAGGATACTAGAGCAGCCAAGAGTACGCGTTCATAACGGTCGACAATGCTGTGTAGATCGACTTCGAATCCAAGGTGTGTCGGATCGATTCTTGGTTCTCGAATTAATTTCAAAATCAACGAGGAGTAGTCGATGTTTCTGGCATGAAAGTCATTCTTGAGCTTCTGCAATGTCGTAAAGAAGGATGAGAGGGTGTTGAAGTATGCACATATTGTGTCTATCGAATGAGACACGTTCATGCTCACATTGCGCAGGACTGTCGGAAAATGATGTAACAATCCAATCTCAAATATCCAAGATCACTCGAGCAAGGACTTTGACTCAACGCAACGCATCATCTTGAGGTATAGAAAGTCGCGTTGCTGGCATCCATGACAGCAGAATCATCGGCTCGGGCGACCTTGCCAAGTCGGGACGGATCTCGGGCGAATTCGTCCAGTTTGGGTGCTAATCACGTGCTGGACATCTCTCCTTGATGAACTGCCCAGGTGCTCAAAGGGGAACGAGTAAACTCCGCAGCCTTTGTTGCTCTCGTACGGTAGGCATCTCTGACCGCGACCGACATTGATCTGTCCTTCAAACGTGTTAGGCCTTCTCGAGTCGTACGAAGTACACGGTAGAAATAGTCATGGTACACGACAGGAGCTTCTCAATCTCGCGCAAAAGGGACAAGGGTGATGAGAAATCCACGGCGATAATTCTTGTCGGTGGACCTAGTAGAGGTTGGTGACCCAAGCTTGAACAACGAGCAGACAAACTTACGAGTCCAGGTACGAGATTCAGACCTTTATCTCTGGATGCGCCTAAGCCTCTCTTCTCAATCGCGGGAAAACCAATCATCTGGCATCATCTCGAAGCACTCGCGAAAGTCTCAAGTGTCAAGGAAGTCCTCTTGATTGGTTTCTACGAGGAATACGTGTTCAGGAACTTCATCAGAGAGGCCGAGTCTGCATTCCCTTCGTTCACCGTTAGGTAAGTCTTCAACTCAAGGGTCACACCAAGTTGACGTTTGCAGGTATTTGAGGGAATATCAATCTCTTGGAACTGCCGGTGGGTTGTACTTGTTCCGTGATGCAATTCTCAAGACCGGCCCAAAGCACATCATTGTCATGCACGCCGACATTTGTTGTTCATTCCCGCTCCAGGAGATGCTTGCTATGCACGTCAGGAAGGAAGCTGTTGCCACTATTTTGGGTACGAAAGTCGCGCCGGACGTTGCAACAAACTTTGGTTGTATCGTGTCAGATGCCGAGACTCGAGAGGTGCTGCACTATGTAGAGAAGCCAGAATCCCAAATCTCGAGCACCATCAACTGTGGTGTGTACATCTTCGATGAATCGGTGTTTGGCATTATTCGAGAAGCTATGCAGGCCAAAGAAGAGGAAAACAAGTCAATTGTAGACTCCCTCCACGAAGCTGATGATCGTCTACGACTCGAGCAAGATATCCTCACACCACTATCCGAGACTAAACGCATGTTTGTCTTTGAGACGAAGGGTTTCTGGAGACAAATCAAGACGGCCGGATCAGCCGTTCCAGCAAACGCCCTCTACCTTACAAAGGCTGAACAGGCCAACCCAGGTGCATACAAACCAAGTCAACAGTGCGAGATCCAGGCTCCAGTCTACATTGATCCTTCTGCTCAGATCGATCCTAGCGCAAAGCTCGGGCCTAATGTGTCCATCGGCAAAAACACCAAGATTGGTGCCGGTGTCCGCATCAAGGACGCGATCGTCCTGGACAATGTCGATGTGCGACCGAATGCATGCATTCTACACTCCATCATCGGAACCGACTCTCGTGTTGGAGCATGGGCTCGTGTCGAGGGTACTCCGACGGCTCCGGGTCAGCACAACACGACAGTCATGCGAAATGGCGTCAAGGTGCAGTCGATCTCTGTCGTGGCAAACAATGTCGTCGTAGGCGACGAGATTCGACTTCAAAATTGCATCGTATTACCACAAAAGGAACTCAAGGGACGAAGTTACATTGGCGAGGTGATTATGTAGAATCCCAAACGTTGCATAGATGTGTAGTAATGTTGAGAGATTTGACTAGCTTGTCCAAGTCTCCACAATCCTTCTGTGAATGACTACTATCTCGATACACATTCGGAAGTGAACAAGCAAAATGGCACTTATTGCCGACTTGCTGTTCTTTAGTACGTCAACTAATTTGTACAGTTCTTGTTGTCTTGTTGGTGATTGTACATCGGACTACCTATGGGAGGTAGTAGTGTATATCATATGGAAAGGCGAAAATTGGAGGATCGATTAGAGGGCCCGAAAGAGGCAGGTCGTTACTTCTAAGCGCCAACGACCCTGGTGATTGGTTCGGCAATTGGGAAACCTTGACTCCCGAGAGGCTTGCGTTTCTTATCAAGGTTGATGAAGGATCCGCCTCCACCATCTCGCTTTCAATCACTCAAATCTCGGTTGTTTCCCTTGTCCTGTATAAAGATGAGCTAGATTCCTTCTCGATACTCCGTTACACGACTGGCCATCACCATCGCGCACGGAGTCATCAATTCCCTGGCTTCCAGCATCAACGCCAGATTACAGACCGTCTTTGTCATTGCCAATCTCCTCGTCATCCTCGTGACTATCGTCGCATTGCCCCTCACCACAAAGAACCTCAACAGTTCCTCCTACGTGTTTAAGAATGTCCAGAACTTTTCCGGCTGGAGTACGGGCTTCGTCTTCATCTTGAGTTGGCTCTGTCCTGCCTGGACGATTGGGGGGTTTGAACTTGCGATACACGTCGCCGTGGAGTCGACGAATGCTGCCACTGCTGTACCTGATGCAATTGCCGGCGCTTGCGGCATTGCTGGATTTTTGGGTTGGTTCGTGACGATTGTCATTGCCTACTGCGCCAATGCGGATTACGACTACCTGCTCTCCACGGCACAACCCATGGGTACCATCTATCTTGAGTCCTTTGGACTCAGAGCAATGCTGGGAATCTGGCGTTGCATCATCCTCATCCAATTCTCGATGGGTTGTTCCATTTTGTTGTCTTCTTCGAGACAAACCTAGGCTAGTTCTAGAGCCAATGCCCTCCCTCTGTCAAGATATCTCAAACATGTATCAAGCAAGGACCAAGTTCCGATTCGATCCGTGTGGGCTGCGGTTGTATTGGCGCTCCTGTTGGGCCTCTTGACGGTCATCAACGAAGCTGCCTCTTCCGCATTGTTCACCTTGTCGGCCAGTAAGTCCTCCCGAGAGTGATTCACAGCAATTTTTGTACCAGGATCATTCTATCTCGGAAAGTTGTCCAAGCCAATCTCTTGGATTGCTGTAGTCTTTATGAGCTTCCTGACAGTGGTCTTCATGTTCCCGAGTGGTGGACCGGTTCCAGCTGGTGACGAGATGAACTACGCCTCAGTCATCTACGGCGCTACTGTATTCGCACCAATGCTGTACTATCACGTTGATGCGCACAAGTGGTTCAAGGGTCCAGTACATACTGTGGACGATCCGACCATTGAGGGAATTGAAGTCATGAAGTCCGATCAATCATCTCCGTATGCGAAGGAGGCAAGGTGGAACTCGAAGGCAGCGGCAGTCGGAATTACTAGTGTGTAGATGTTGCGGGTAGACTGGTTTATGAATAATTTGCATTGACATTATTGTTGATGTCAAGCAATTTCATCGAGTACCCCTATTCCCGAACTTGACATGAGGAGGGACTAGCATCGATTGAGCCATGACGCTGCTCAAGTCGTCCATTTGCGAGTCTGACTGGTTGTCTGTGGACGGCTCGAGAGAGTCAGGTTCCTCGAATGTCTTGAAGAGGTCACGCAGTGACTGCTTGTGAAGTTCTTTTGCATCTATTGGATGCTTGCGCATCGATGCTTGAGTACGAGAAGTGCCATCTTCTTGTTGATGATGTTCATGCTGCATCGATGCTCCATTGTCATCCTCCGTGTTCACACATTGTGTTGCACGAAGCGCTGCTCGTCTTTGCCGGCGATTGAGAGGAGGAGCATTCGAGGCTTCGACGGCCCTCTCATCATCCACTGAGACCTGTATGTTCCTCTGTATGACTTTGCGAACTTTGTGATCATATAGTAAACTCTTGGCGTTCTTGTCGAGACCTTTCGTGACTAGATTGAACCTGAATTCGGGAGGGTATTGATGTTCGGTTTCCAAGTGCCGTCTGCGACTTGTGGCAGAAGCAAACTTGACAGGACAGTACTCTACGAAACATCGATAAGTCTTCTCTCCACGAGCCAGGCGAGATGACCAAATCGGATCATGGCACTCCTCGAGATGTAAGTCGAGAAAGACGTCGGTAGGAAATCTCGCATGACACTCGTTGCAGATGATGCGATGATATTTCTTATAGTGAGACTCAAACGAGCTCAGATTATGAAATGTCCTGGGTTTCGCATCGCAAAGTGGTGGTAAAGAGCAGGTCAGTGTCGTGTTGGTAGATTCATGATACTCCTGTGTCTCGAGACGGGTCAACTTTGGTTGTGTCTGATTCTCTATTCCTGTAGTTGAGAGCGTGGCAGGATCAACAGCAGTGTTGTCTTGTTCAGAATCGCTCTCATTCCCAAATGATCGCTTGGACATACAGTCGCAGACAAATCATGAAGCTGGTCTGAGATCTCTATATCGGCAAGTTCAAGAGGATGATTCATCGATTTCAGAAATATACGGTAGGCATGTTCGGCTCCATTAAAAGAATTTCTGACACAGGCATTATTTGTGTGAAAGTAAAGTTTCCCATCATGTATTCTACTAAATTGATCTACTACGCTCTTCGCAATGCTCTAAACCCACAATTTTGTGCTGCCGTCCGGTGAATTCTTAGATAGCTAAAAATTGTACCATCCTTTTCGTGCGCTGTTCTGTCAGAAGTCGTAATCTTACAAGGCACATTGTATCGACGAACCTCTTTATACATGACCCGGTGTCCGCATGCTCTACACCGAATGACTTCTTTCGCTTGTATCTGATTGAGTACGCCGCAATCTGCACAGAGGTAACTACAAGGTCAGTCGAGCAAGCTGTGTGTGACGACAACAAATACTTCATTCGAGCCTCTTTCGGTGGTCCAGCATTGTGGGCATCAAAACTGTTCATTGTGCCGGCACAACAAAGAACACAACTTTAGACGAGACAAGAAGTGTAGGATTCAAAGATCTCTACTCTGGTCTGTGAATAAAGAGAGACTGTAAGCAACGCTAGGCTGATAGCTACTGTAGGGGGCAGAGTATGCAGGAAGATGGGATCTCACGTCGGTTTGCCCGGGTGGACTGAAGTGGCGCATAAATACGGTAGACGGTACGGTACGGTACGGTACGGTAGCCTAGAAAGAAATTCAACCTCAAGCTTAACCTCAAGCTTGGTGAGCTTATCGAAGTTGTCGTTCCTGCCCACCAGGGTTCTACATTAAAACAGGGATGCCAACACAATGAAGATTAAAACAAGGTAAGGAACTTCTACTCTAATGTCCAAAGTCGTGAGAACCTAACGTCTTCCTTTTCTGCCCCACGAAGTGCTTGACAAAGCATGTGATTGTGACGCATTCCTTATCTGGCATGATGACTATCAGGCTCCTAATCGCCATGAGGACTGACATTCATGTCCGACAGGACGCGCATACAGGAGTGAGATGTATGTGCAAGAGCAGCCTGACTCAAGTGTCCTTCAAGCGTTCATGCTCTGTTGATATGAAGAACTTATATTGCGCATGTACTGCTTCTTCTTCGGAATTGGCGGCGGAGGAGGTCTTCCCTTGGCGCTCGGTGAGCTTGTGTCAGGCTTATGGCTGGTTTGCATGCCAGCTTTAGCAGACAACTGGGGGCTGTCGCTAATTGAAGTTCCATCATAGTCGGGTATACCCAACCTCGTACGTCGTTTATCATCGAGTTGTCTTCGGTGAGAGCTGAAAGAGTTTAAATCCGCAGTGTCCTCAGAATGGAGTGTGCAATAATTGACTGGAAATAAACCACATCGAGGCTTATCCTGTGTATTCTGGCCAAGTATTTGGCCTCTCCACCAGCCCGAAGAGACTTCCTCAATTACCTCTATGAGATCTCCTGCTCGAATGGACATCTCGTTAGTAGCCTCTGCCTCAAATGAGAAGTTGACAAGCATCACCTTGTGTGGCTGAACGACCACATTCTGATCTGAAATCTGCGAACATGCAAGATGCGACTCTGTATTGTTTGTAGTCAAACCATATGGTACTTGTCGCAACCCTGCAAGAACGTCAGAGACATCGTTGGCGCTTAGACTGCGACTGCCAGACACAATTGAACCCTGCCTTATCGAAGATGCTAATGAGATTTGGCTCCCAGCACATCGCAAACTTGTCTTGTTATTAGTACTATGTGCAGTGGCCTTGTCAAAATTGTCTTTCTCTCTTGCAGAAGGTGTTGAAGCATGGCACAGCGAGGTATCTCTTCGACTAGCTCGGGCTGTATCTCGGGTTGCATCAGGCAGTAAGTTGCCCTGGAGTGACGCTTGAAGGAGATTTAAAGATTGGCTAGCTGCTTTGAAATACTCAGCTTCTGCGTCCACGAAGTCTAGGATGTCTCGTAGATTGTTCGCTTCTGCTTCACGAATCGAAATCATTCTCTGCTGTACGTCTTCACTGTTCTCTTCATAACGGATCTTGGCGCTGCGTAGCTCTTCCTCTAGCTTGGAATCTTCCTTCTTTGCTTTTTGGGTTTTACTCAGAGCAGAGTCATACGTCAATCGACGTGATTCGAGTTTCTTCCTCGCGCTCTGATATTCCGTCATGGCAGCCAAAGAACGTTGCATATTTGGTAAGATGCTTTCACTGACACTTTGACAGAAGCTATCCTGAAGTCGTGAGATTTCCTGTTGGTTGACACCAAACAGCCTGAGAGCTTGTCCATACGCAGAACCAGATGCGAAGTCGTCTCCGTGTTGTGTCTACTCCGTCAGTTGAATGTGGTGACAGCAAAACTACTAACCAACATTGTCCCTAGAAAGCACAGTGGTGAGTGCTTTTCTTTCTCTTGATTGTCCAGCTTGATCTGTTTGCTCAAAACTTTCATCCATGCCAACGCAGCTTGATGTATACTATCGAGTCCATGTTGGCGCAATTGCATCTCGGCCTCCATGTCACGAAACTCCTCAGTAGCAACAGTTTTGTGGCTAGCCCCAAGCTTCTCATCGGTCCACTGTCGCAACTTGCCAAATTTCTTCATCGCCATATGATGGCCGAATAGCAGACCGCGGTCGAGAACGTTGCGTCAGCAGTGTGTTGATCAGCAGAGCGCACTAGGCACGCAAGGTCATGGCGACACGTAGGACAAGTATATTGAGCAACGAGGTTGCTTTGAATCTGTGATATACTGTAAGCGTGCACGGAATGTGTGTTTCTGTGAGGCTGTATGAGTGTGTAGGAAAGAAGGCATTGTGATGCAGTGTCTCTGGGTGTGCACAGGAAGGGAGGTTTGACCAAGTAGTAGAAGATACACTCCAAGAGTCTGCATGTGTTGTAGAAGTCAGATTGATGACATGTGGCCAGTTCTCAGCATGTGTCCAGAAGGGGTTCAGTTGCCTGCATAAGAGCCTGCTGCCACGGCCATCATGCGACCCCTACTTGGCTACTCGACAGATTGATTGCGACTTTGCCAACGTCTGTTTTGACTCGAGCCATCGTTTGCGATTCAACCGTCCAGCAATAGGCTTCGACAGCAGCTGTCTCAGCTGCAGCAAGCGACTTATAAGATCTTGCCAGCATAATCCTATACCTTATATACATATTCCCGAGCAGGTCCGCATTGTGTTGTACAGCATGGAATACATGGCCTTGAGCAGGGAGAAGTGGATCGGACATTCTTACGCTGTACATATACCATATACACACCTACATCAGATATATGTATACACTTGAAAATGTAATTAGCGCTGATGGAAGCTACTTTGTACTTGCGCAGGTCTCTAAATCTTGGACCTATGCTGTCGCGGGTCCTGATTGGCCAATTGCCTGTCAAGCATTGTCCACCAATTCGCGCCCATATCACGCGGCTCACCTGGGCAGTTTTGAACAATGGAGAAGCACAGCGGATGCATATGGGTCTGTGTCTATAACAACAAAAATCTGTAAGATTTGAGCATCGACTGGCGACGTGCTCAATGCCATCTCATTCAAGGTCGTCCTCCAACACATCTATGTCTTTAAGTAACGAGCAGGAGGCTGATACACCCATCAGTTCAGCAGACTCCCTTGATGAGGTATCGCACAAACGACAAAAGCTGGAACATTCCACAACGACAAATGGCGACAACTTTCATAAGCCCGTATTTCTCAAGATGAGTTTCAGGAAACCTGGCGAGACAGATGAAGCAGATCCGATTATCGAGGACGATGCGACGTTCGATGCTCGACCCTGGCAGGAGAAGAGTACGATCGTGCCATTGTTAGTGGCTTTTCGCATACAGTTCTCCGAGTTATTTGAAGGAGTACCTGACATGGGACCACAGGACTTAGAGGAGGGTATTGAATCCGATGAACCCTCACAAGATGTACAGGAATTCATGTGTAGACTGCTGACTTTGGCCGCCAATAGGGCGAGACCTGTCGAGTATCCGCACTATAATAGACCTCTCAATGATTGCGTTGCAGTCTTTCATGCCTCGAGGGGGGATCCAGCTTGGGAGGGTCTCAATCCTTTAGCGTCCAACAAGAGATTTCCTGATCTATCTTCCGAGGATCGCTTGCGCTTGATGTACTGTCTGCTAGATTGGAGTTTGACCGAGTCTAAGGTGGTTCGCGACAGGATAGAAGAGGCATACAAAAACAGGACTGCACCTCGTATACAGACCCAGAACCCGTATGAATTGAGTGTGATCGGGCGAGATGACAAGAAGCATGGCTATTACCTCCTTAAGGGGAAGAACACACGATTCAGACTTTATGTTGAAACGGACTTGACTAAGACACCTGCGCGTTGGTATTCAATCTGTAGCACCTTGGAGGATCTTCGCCTATACACATCACAGCTGTCAGATAGTGCACGAACTGTTCGATGTCGGAAGATCGTGGACGACCTGGCATCGATACACATACCTGAAGTTGAACGAGCAGAAGAGGCTCGCAGGCAGAACCTACAGCGGAAACAAAGAGCCCTACAAGAAAGAAGCAGAAGAGCAGCATACATCATTGACCGGGAGGAGGCACAAGGTGAAAGAGCTTCGCGGACTCGGGGCAGACGAGTGGATTACAACAACATGTTACAAGGACAAGGAGAAGATGAAGACGGCAGAGATACATCACGAGCTGGTACGCGGTACAACACGCCAGACTTTTCTACGCCGCAGTCTTCCAGGAGTGGTCGTATGCTTAAGAGACCACGACCACTTGTGGACGACTCACCAGAGCCAGACTTTTGGAAAATTGTCCCTAACCACTCTATGGAAGGGCCCATGGCAGCCAGGGGTGCAGAAACTCCTGAAGAAAGTTCAGAGAGTCATATTGTCATTCTCAAGTATAATAAGAACGTCTTCCGAAATTGGGTACGCAAACCATGGGCAAGCATTCCCCTACCACCCGAGACACCTTTCCAGAAACGACAAAAAGCGATCGATTCTGTCGTAGTACCGGAGCCACTTTCCGAAGAGCACCAATCGCTGACTAAATTGTATGGTCCGATGATCGCAGCGCAAATGATGTCGACGCAGATGAACGTGGCTACATCAAAATCCGACACTGGTGCGGCAGCGCTCTCTGCAGCTGATGATTCAAATACTGTCAGCACGTCTCCTACTGTGCCACAGATCAGCACGTCATATAATGGACAGATTCCTCGGGAGTCTCACGAAAATAGCACTGAAACGCACGAGGAGAGTGCAACATCAGCCTCGAAGCAAGAGATTGTGGCCACAGATGACACCAGTGATGTACGACTCACTTCGCCATACAAGTGTTTAGTCTTGGCGGCTCTACGAACTTTTCAATTCAATATTGAGTCGCACCTCCTGTCAGCGTTGAGAAATATCGTCGAGCACGCAGCGCGGGAGCAGGTATCAGAACTTTATATTTGGCTCTCCACAACTACTGCAGTGCAAGAAACTTGGTCAGGGCACCAGACTAATGCATTCACACAAATACAGAAGGTGATCTCTGATATATACATCAGGATGGCCGTGTTGTCTAAGGAGGCTGGCGCCAATATCGAGACGACAGTGATCTTCAAAGATTGGTGCGGATATGACCTGGCTCTAGAAGATGTATATTGGAGCGCTCTAGCTTCAGATACGAATGATCGTGATTTCGTTGACACTTTTTTGGCTACTCACAAAAGTACTTATCCAGAACGTACCTTGCCCATCACATTACAATCTTCAAGCCTTTTCGGAGACATGGATCACAGGGATGACGCCCTGTTGGAGCCACGAATTTACAAGGTCGTCGCTGTAGGTGGCACTTTCGATCATTTGCACGCGGGCCATAAAATCTTGCTGACAATGACCGCCTGGCTCGCGCAAGAGCGAGTTGTTTGCGGCATTACCGACGATGCTCTACTAGTCAACAAAAAACATAAAGAGGTCATGGAGAACCTCGCTGCTCGTTCCCAAGGCGTGAGGAAGTTTTATCATACTTTACGAAGAGATATTCAATATGACCTGATCCCTATCAACGATGTAGCTGGACCCACCGGTACAGACCCGAGTATACAGGCTCTTGTGGCCTCTCGCGAGACAGAAGCCGGAAGCGCCCAAATCACAGAGATCAGGCGACAAAAGGACCTGCCACCACTAGACATCCTTTTCATAGATGTCATTGGTGCTGAAGGCAGAGTCCAAGGTGATCAAATGGCTGAACTAAAGCTTTCGAGCACTGCTATCAGACAGCGTTTGATGAGTAAAATATGAGATGCCCCACATTGTAGCATCTCGTGTAGATATCGGTGCATGTACATATGTGACAAGTCATATACACACCAACTTTTACTGGACTGCGCATGTCTTGTGTCGAATTTTGTGAGTGAGTTTTTGTTAAATTCCCGGTATCAAGTCCTGGTACTCTTCCAGCTCTCTACCCACTGAGCTATGCGCTCTATGTTGCTGTCTATATCCTCAACAGACTCGCTCGGGAGTTCAACCACGATTTCTGCATCGTACGACTCTCGTGCTTCGTCAAGAACAACCTGCATAATCTCGGCTTCGTTGTTTTCTTGAATTTTGTTGATACTGTAACCTCGCTTCTCCAATCGATCCCATAATACTGTATGATCGCACCTGAGAACAACGACAAGATCTATCCAGGATTTGGGAAATAGCTCACATTCGTGCCAGTCGATAAGACATCCTCCTTTGAGACAATCCGGCTCGATCGAGTCTAACAGTGCATCGTCGTCTACTATATGAGACTGCCACTCCTCGTCAAATCCAGTGTGCAAGCCTCTTTCCTTTACAAGATCTCCCACGGAAAGCAATTTCAAGCCAGGAATGGTTTCTATCAACTGCGATGCATGTGTAGATTTGCCAGTACCTGGTGTGCCACAGATTATTATGTTTGGACTCGTGCGTGGTGACATTACGCAACCACAAAAGCTGATGGAATTGCAGAAGATAGTATCACTTTCTTGCTTAGTGTTAGATTTATCCTCTGCTGGAGTATAATAACCTTCCGCCTCTGCAATGTAACAGCTGTAAACTCGAAATTTTGTCATCTCGACAATTTTTCTACGTTATTGGCGTTGCGGAGCCGCAACCCATCACCAGGGCATCGCTAGGCACGACAACAGCTCGACATCCAGCGTGCTACTGAGACTCCTTCTTGCTAAAAGGCCACAAGGTCTGTTATACTCATGGTCTAGAGCAAGTTTCGACATGAGTCAGATGAGTGAGGAGCAGATACAAGAGATCAAAGCGGCGCTCTGGCTCGCTGTTGGCAAGATAACCGATCAGACCTGCTCAGAGGACCTGCAGGGGGTGACAGCAAGCACAAACTTCATTGCCGCGTTGACAGAGTACGTTTGGGACCAATCTCAGGTCCTCGCCACGGACGCAGAGGCCTTTGCTGCTCATAGAGGGAGCAAAACGATAGAGGCTAAAGATATTCTGTTGTGTACGCGACGTAATGATGCATTACAAAGTCTGCTGCAGACTGATCTGGACGACTATGCCAAACAACAGAAGGCGACATAATGCGAATTCGTTACATAATCGCAGTTTCTTGACATGTTTGATCGTGCACACTCACAAGATCTGCAGGCGTTAGTGCCGCCAGAGGTCCGAGAGTGCAGGATTGTGCCGGACAGTGCGTTGTTGGGTATTCATGCATACTTCAATGCTTTGTAAACCCCCTAGCATATCGAAAGCGTCGTAAAACCTTCCCATGCTTTATACCTCGAAGCGTCCAACGCAATCCATACATGTTTATATTGAAGGCAATACTGCAGCAAATCTCGAGCGTGATAAAGACATCGAAAAGGCAGCTCCAAACCGACCCGCTCCACCTGCACGGCGTATCTCACAGAGAGAATCTATGCTCAAAGTATTACCTCATACACCACGCAATGCTCAAAGACAATCTGCGGAAGCACTAGTAGATAAGTTGCGGCCGAAGAACTCAGGCCTGCTTTCATGCAAGCAAATAGTTACGCAAAGGGCGAGTCCAGAAACATCAATCGGTCAACTCACTTCAGAGCAGAAGAAGGTTCTCAGCATGGCACGTCCGGACTCTTGGAATGTGTTATCCATACCCGATTTATATCATCAAGCAAGCACTAGTACAAGCAGTCTTCCGGAATATGAGACATCGGTCTATGCTCTCAATACCAGACAAATCCCTGACAAGGAATATGAGAGTAGCAATGTGCCTCAAAAGCAAGCAAGTGCAAAATCTATCATAAGAAGTCTGAAGCCTGTAGCATGTTCGACGGAGTTCCGAAATAACAGTCTATTCACAAATCATAGCACACAGAACTCATCATCGAGTGAAAGACTGGACGAAGAAGCTATCTTGTCATCGCCTATTCAAAACTCGGCAAGATCATGTAAGGCTCTCAAAATCGAGCAGCATATTAGTCCTTCTAGCTACAAGGGCTCGGATTATACCCATCCACATTCAGCATCTATGGTCAGTCCAGATTTTCTGTCACCAGCCCAGTATAAAAATACAGAAATTTTGAGATGCCTTGGCAGTCCTTTCCGCGACTTTCTAACGGGTCAAGTTCGTTCGAGAATGCTTCAAGGTGTATTGTCCGGACAAATAAAGACCTGTTCAAAGTACTTCCAGCTACCTACCACAACTGCTTCGACTAGTCGCGAGATATCGAAATCAAAGTCGAACGTGGAACAAGCTGTCAAAACCCTGATGGAAAATAACGGATGGAAAGCTAGAGTCGATCTGCAGTGGAGTGTGTCCAATCAGCTTGTGAGTATAAAGTATGAGCTTTCTATTCCGAAACATGGGCGAAATCATTCTGCGCCTGAGAAGTTGTTCTCCTTTAATGGCTCCTATTAATACCAGCATGGCTTCAGAAATGCTTTGCTCCGGAGTAGTCGCATAAATAAGCAGTTGAAAGTTGTCTTTCTGCCGGCGGCAAATGATGCAATCAGTGATTCTTCTTGTTCTTGGCTTAACGACAGTATTTGGAGATACATTTGACCAAAGCGAAAAGCAACAACACCTGCGAGAACATTTATTCTCGGGCATTGGACCAGTTCTCGACAGCAAACAAACTAATTGGGAGCTCGTATTCGCTGAAGATTTCCGCGCAGCTTCTCTTGACCCTGACCACTGGAATATCGAAGAAGGAAATGGCTGCGACAAGAAGATCTGTGGCTGGGGAAATGGTGAGATACAAAGCTACACTAGATCAGCAATCAGTACTAGTGATGGACGACTGACAGTAACTGCCACGCAGAGCAGACGTATCACCCCTGCTGAACGCGAAAAGAACAAGAAGTTCTGGTTACGCACTAAGGAGGACTATGTGACAACATGGCAATCCGGACGGATCAATAGCAAAAATAAGGTGCAAGGTCGCTATGGGCTAATCAGTTTTTCTGCTAGACTGCCTACTGGACAGGGAGTCTGGCCGGCTTTGTGGCTACGTAAGATTCATCGTAAGGTTGTAAATTCACTAATCCGGAAGTGCCTACAAATAATTCGGTACCGTGGCCGATCGGAGGAGAAATTGATGTCGCTGAGTACAATCATTTCTGGGCGCCATGGACGACACCAAGCACATTGCACTATGCACAGCCGGGCACTCAAAACGCAACTTATACCACTTTCAATGGTACTTACGGTCCTAATGCAGGCTTAAATGAGTACAGTGTGCTCTGGACGCCGGAAGCTATCACATTCATTCGTGATGGCATGTCTATTGGAACGTATCCACGAAAGGATAACATTTGGCCATTTGATGACAATGCCTTTCATCTTGTGCTGAACGTAGCCATTTCTCCTTTCTGGGGCGAATTGCCGGATGATCAAACAACCTCTTTCCGACTCGACGTAGACACGATCAGATGGTGGCAGCGAAAGAGTTACAAGAAGTGGAATAATGTGCAGACACGAAAGATGGGAGTGATAGTACCGGGTCTTCCAGATTTCCTTTAGTTGTCTTAGATTGATTTCTGCGACCGTCTCTCATCGAGTGTCATTTGGCACGAAGCTTTGATACATATATACAAGTCTAGCGTTATGGCCTCTGTGTATGACCTCACTAATAAATTAATTCTTGGTATGCATACCTACATGTACAGTAGTTGTTTGCCAAGGTTGTGGCTACTGATCGTGAGAGTCTCCTCGAGCAATGTGGCTTTGCAAATACGAAGACCCGACACCGTTTTTGCCGGATATCGGAGCTCCTTCTTCGCAGTCCTTCCACCAAACTTTTTCTCCATCACCGTTAGGCAGGCTGACGGGAGGTAGCAAGCTATACTCCTTGTCAAAATACGGTATACTTGAGCCTGCTATAGATACTGCGTTCATCTAACATACATCAAGATGCCTTCACAAAAGTCGCTCCGAACGAAAATCAAGCTTGCAAAAGCTTCGAAACAGAACAGACCTATCCCACAGTGGATCCGTCTGAGAACCGACAACACCATCAAATATAACGCTAAGCGAAGACACTGGCGACGAACGAAGCGTGAGTTTTGCGACTGTCTGCAGAGTGCGCCGAATACTAATTATCAAAGTCAACATCTAAGCTCTCTGTTTATATGTCTGGCGGGTGCAACACTTATGGAGGTGGAGAGGGACATCAAGTCGTGAGATGGCATATATCATGAGCTACTCATCTTTTCTTGTGTCAGTGGATCGAAGAATTGCAAGGATGAGCAACACGAGGCTCGAATTTTAGCATTGACGAACCAATTCAAACTTTTTCGAAACAATCATACTGGTTATTTGCTGTTCTCCTGGACTAATCGTGTACTAATCAGCCCCTCTATATGTCCTTGTATCTTTTACCCACAGCCAACTCGAGGTCGTCACACGAAAATCGACAACAGATACAAGATGAAGGTTAGACCGTCGCAACGGAGTACGCTTCAGTCTTCGGCTGTGACTCCAAATCTCGCCATGACTGCAGCCTGAGTCGTGCATTCTTCGACCGCAAGTCTACCCAACAACACTTGTGTTTGTCATCAACCACTCGATATGTTTTACTTTTCGATGCACGATAGATGGGGGACTTACTGTGAGCTAGGTCTCTGATTTCGTTGTACTCGTGTAACAAGGCAATGTGCTCCTTGGCAGTTTTGCGGAAATCCTTGTCTACGAGCTTTGATTTGCCAATATCGATTTGTTTTCGTAAGGATTCAATTTCCTGCTCCATCAAGGCGATTTTTGACTTTAAAACGTCTTCCTTTGTCATTATTTGTGTCCTGTATGTGCAGTGTACAAGCTCTCTACAAGACTATAGGTTGGAAAATGCTAGGTCAACATCTTGATGAATGACAAATTTCCATTGATCAGTGATTAGAATACTGTGCATATGGTCAGACAATGTTGAAATATAAACAACCATCTGGACTTTAGACTTATTCATGATCAACGTGGGCTTGTATATCCTGACTTCTGCAGTCTGTATGACTGGCACATATAGTCTAGCATTGTTCAATACATTATCTACTCGAAAGATCCTAGGTCTTGCGCCAAGATCCAATTCCTCTCTCCTACTAAACACTAATTACATGCGCCATTACCAATGAATTTTCGAAATCATGTGCTTCACGCATCGTCCTCTACAATGAACGGAATGTCGAACGAGCTGCCACTTATACGGACAGGACATCACCCATTATAACCCTGGAGCCTCTCGGAATTGCCCGACCATGTCATGAGTTCTTCATCAGTAGGTCGCCTTCCCAACCTCCTGCTGCGTGGCCAAAGAGGACTGTCGTAAGTCCTACACATCTTCATCCAGTCCCTGAACCACATCTCCATCCAATAAGGTCTTTCAGGATCGTTCGTCAGTGGCCCGGTACCGATCCATATCTTATTGTGAATGACTACGACGGCATTTCCCGGAATAGTGTCATTCACTCCCGGAATGAAGAATTCGAAAGTCGGATCGTGCGTGCCGTTCTGCGAAGGACCCAATTGATCGTAGAGTCCTGGTCCGAAATTGAATACTGGGCTCACTGCCTGATATGGGAACGCGTAAGCGGGGTTGAATGCCAAGGACGAACTGAGGAACCCTTGTTCCATGGTTGCCGTATCATACTCTTCCACGCGCCGAGCATTTCTCAACAGTCGTTCATGCATATGCAAGTTTGGTTGAAACACTAATAAACCACCATTGATTTCGTCGTACGGCAAAGGCGAGTACGGATTCCCCCACGGCACACCCGCAAACACATAGTCGCAGAATTGATCGCCAGCACTGGCATAAGCTGCAAGATCTTCTTCATCACTAAGCAGTTCCGGCTTACAATGCTGGACTTTCACCAGGTCAAAAAGTCGGTCTGGATTCGCCATTGGAAAAGCGTCCGAATCGAGATACGCAATGCGATCGAATTGAGTATACTTCCAGAGATTGAGTTTTGCATATTGGTCGGCCCATCGACCCCATCCGAGAGGCTGAATGAGATCGACTTGAATCAAATCCAATTCTTCTACCCAGGCGCCTTGAGCGCGAAAGAGATATCTTTCCTCGTTCCGGATAAAGGGACATACAAAAACGACCACAGGATGTTTACTGGCGTACGAGCTCCATAGGAGTCTCCAGATCAGTGATTGAACAGCGGCGAGATAAGGATCCCGTGGATTTCTGTTGCGAGAACAATAGAGGGTAGCAAAGACGCGGCGATCGAGCTTGAATTGTTCCATGTTGAGAGGCTCTTCATGCTCAAACTTTGAAAAATCGATTCGCGGGAGAGGCTCGTTTGTCACACTTGTGAGGACGTCGTCTTCGAGTGAATAGAGTGCCTCTGGTTCCTTCCATGCCTCGAGCGCCTGGGACGCACTTGCTGTCAGTCCCGTGAATGTTTCCGTCAACGACTGATGATAAAGTTGCGAATTCAGCGAGCCGCCGTGCGCATAGAATATAGATACAATTAACAAAGTGCTCGTCACGGCAACGACGAGAAAGATGAAGCGGCGGGCATCCAACCTGCCACTGAGTATTGGCAATTGCATTGCTGCACCACCGAGCGTCTCCGAAGGCACCGACGACTTTTATTTTTCAGAGATTGGTAAGCTTGAAATTTGGCGTAGGCTTCCTATCGCATGTTTATGATTGTGATGCCAGTAGTGGATCGAGAGTTGCACAGGATCTTGTCACCTTGTCACTTTACTTGGCTCATTACCGTCGCTGGTAAGATGTCAAATACTTGTTGGGTGTGTCTGAACTTGTGCGCCGAGCCATTCCTTGTGCAACTGCGGAGATCCCAATGGATCGCATCCACTGATTGGTGGATCAATCTTCCTCTCATCTGAGAGAAATTGGCTCCAATTCGTCAGACATGCGACAATAGCTCAATTTTGTATCATCAACTTATTGAAGCTATAATGATGAGGAATCTATACAATTTCACTGTTATTATCTTTTCCCTGGGAATATATACACAAAGAATGGGTTCAAGTCATGTAATTGCGTAGTGGCACGCGGGACATGAAATAGAGTCGTCGTACGCTAGGAAGCATCACCTCGATTGACTTTTAGCCAGTGGTGTCTTTAGTCTATCTCGTAAAGACGATGATTTGGATCCCACCAACATGCGGTGAGCGGCGGGAGACAAGACTGGACTGCTCTTGAACTTTGGTGTGGCAATGACTCTGCAAAGTGCGGTGTTGGGTGCGCGAGGCGTACTTGATCGCCGCGCCTTTATTAGTAGACGATCATGTAATTGATCTCGTGCGGGAGTTTCGGGGATCTTGAATGGGTTTGGTTTGTCTTTTGCGATTCGATCATCGGCCGGGAATGGATTCCTTTGTGTCTGTGGTAGAGGCGTGTCGGGTTCATCGACGAACCCGTAGCCGTTGACTGTGGGCTCCTCGAAATCTCCTTCCTCGGCGTGACCTGAAGTAGTAGTCGCGTGATTCGAGCTGTTGTGTACCAAGTCTTGTGAGATGCGAGTGGCGGCATGCGATATCGTAGTTTGACCTTTCCTGTTGCCATTTTCTGAATCTTCCAGATTGACATCGGGCAAGAACATCAGGGCATTTTTAGGAGTAGTCCGCCATCCATCTGCAGGTCGGCGATTGTCGACAGCTCCTATGGTCTTTTGCTCATCTCGCCGCGTTTCCTCTATACGTCTTTGATGCCTCTCTGCGTTATCAGAGTATATCTTATTGTTGTTGTAGTGCCAGGCATGCTTCTCTCGGCGCAGCAGATTTTGCTTATCCAGGATGTCTAGGAAGCTGGCATTGTCCTCAGAGGTATACTTGGCTTGAAATTGTGCCAACGAAAGACTCGTGTCCACTTTACTCTGTAGCGCTTCGGGCGCATAGTCCTTTTCCTGCTTGAAAGACCTCGGACCGCCAGATGGTGTGGCAGACCTGGTCTTTGTCATGTCTCTTCGGGGAGTGCTTGCAGAAGCATTAGCCCAATCGGTCTCGTGATTGTGCTCTTCACCGCTCGAATCATGACTATTGAGTCCGGGAAAAAAGTCCCGTTTGATGACATCTCCAAGACCACCGATGTATTCTTCTTCATCTAGAACGATGGCGGGTCTCTTGTGAGGCGTATATGTAGCTTGAGCTTTCTTGACCAGAGCCTTCTGCTTATCATCTATTTTGACAAGGCTCATGATTGAGATCAAGGACGCAACATGACCTGCAGTTATCGCAGTGATTGCCAGGCTCGCTGTGATGGTATTTGCATAGTGAAATTGCTGTATAGGAAGCTGGTTGATGGACTGATCTGAGGTGATTTGTACAGTAACTGTCTGTGAATGAATGATTGACTCACGTGAAGGGAATGACCCCCGGGAGAGGCTGATCATGGAGAAAGATAACGCGGGATTCAGAACTCTCGGGTGCTCAATGGGACCGTACAACATTCACTTCTCATTTGTATATCCTTGCTTGCTATCAGACAGCTGGATCCTGTCTTGACTTTTGATTCTTTATTCTTTCCCCTTCTTCTCAATCCCCACAAGATCCAACAGACACTTCCCGAATTCTACATAACCGAGGATGGATTCTTTCGCTGCCGGTGCCATTGCTGGTGTCAGTGAGATCCTGACCATGTACCCCTTGGATGTCGTCAAGACGAGAGCACAATTGTCCGTCGGTAAAGGCGAAGGCATGATTGCTTCATTCCGAAACATCATCAAGAACGAGGGAGCTGCAACACTCTATCGTGGACTTTCGGCTCCAATCATGATGGAAGCACCCAAGAGAGCGACTAAATTCGCCGCGAACGATGCCTGGGGTCAGTTTTACAGGAATATCTTTGGAGTGGAGAAGTCTGGCCAAGGTCTCAGTATCCTGACTGGTGCAACGGCAGGAGCCACCGAGTCCTTTGTCGTGGTCCCGTTCGAACTCGTCAAGATTAGGTTGCAGGACAAGAAGAGTGCCCACCTCTACAACGGAGCGATTGATTGTGTCCAGAAGATTGTCAAGAATGAGGGTTTACTGGCAATGTACAACGGACTCGAGGCCACCATGATGCGACACATCACCTGGAACGCAGGATACTTTGGAGTCATCTTTCAGGTCAAGGCACAATTACCCAAACCAGAGGGAAAGCGAGCAGAACTGTTCAACAACTTTATCGCCGGATCTATTGGAGGAACCGTCGGAACGATTCTGAATACTCCATTCGACGTGGTCAAGTCTCGTGTACAAAACTCACCTCGAGTCGCTGGATCGGTACCAAAGTACAACTGGTCGGTCCCGTCGACCTTCATCGTCGCCAGAGAGGAAGGATTCGCTGCACTGTACAAAGGGTTTGTGCCAAAGGTTCTCAGGTTAGGTCCTGGAGGAGGGATCTTGTTGGCCGTGTATACCGCATTGATGGAGGTTTTCGCCAAGTACAAGTAAAATGGTCATCATGTGCATTCCTTTTTTCTTATAACAAATTCTACAAGTATTTACACCCTGCGTCCTGCGTATTATTGGACAATATTCTGTTTCTCGTGTGCACTAAAAGTGCATGGCCAAGACTTGTTTTTTGCTCTTATCCTCGAGCGCCTGTTTAAAAGTCTCTTCAAATTCGACCAAGGACTGCTCGGGCGTCCAATGAGTGACGTTTGCGTCTGGACTCTTGAACTCGCCATTCTTGATCCAGTTGAAAATGTCGTGCAACATGTCCTCTCGTTCACGAGGATGTCTGTCGTTCCATGGCGACACCCAAAATCCATGAAAATGGAAATCTTTAAAGATGAGGAGAGAGGCGGCGATTTTGAGGGGTTGTTTGGCCATTGCGCCGTACGTGACAATGTGTGCACCTTCGGCGAGGACGCGACACATGTTCATGGTAGCTGATCCACCGACGCAATTCAATGCCAACTTGATCTGATTCGTCCCGACTCGTTCCTGTATGATGGACTTGAGATTTGCTTTATCCTCCAATTCGACGTCGGTGAGGACGAGGTCGGCGCCTAGTTTCAGTAGTTCCTCCCTGACTTGCTCGTGTCCCGGTCGTTGACGAATGACGTTGATTGATTTATACCCCCATATCCTGCCCATTTGAATGGCAGACTTGCCGACGGCAGAGTTTGCACCATTCTGAATGAACCAGTCCCCCTTTTTCAGGGGGGTAAAGTCCTGCAACATGCGATACGCCGTGCAAGGATTGATGCTGACGGTCGCCACGTCGATGGGGTCGATGCCGTCCGTCGTCGTGACGGGCAACAAGTCGTCGGCTTTGACGAGGGCGTGTGTGCGCCATGTCCCGAATGTCGTCCGCTTCATGATGGCCCATTGTCCCAAGTTCCACTTCATCGACATGCCATTCTTGCCGGCTTTAATGACTTCCACGAGTCCTTCATTGCCGCCGATCGCTGATGGCTCAGAGGTGTCGAATTTTGTCGTAAAGGTTGGTTTCTTGGGGTATACGCCTTCGATCTGATTCAGGTCTGCCGGATTTATCGGTGCAGCCAAGAATCTGACGAGGAATTCATCGTCAGATGGATCTGGCACGTTGTACTCGTGTGCCTTGAGTACTTTTATCGGATCACCGTGTTCCGAGTAAACCATGGCCCGAGCTGTAATGTTTCGAACTTGCGGTGTGATGTTTGTCGTCCGCGATACAGCTAGTGATTGTTTGGTGATGCGACATGGCACGCGGAACATATCTTGTCAGACCGGTCTATATATATATATATATGATTGTGACTGATGGAGAACAAAAAATTGTAGCTTGACAGCAGTTGAAATCAGAAGCCACCGAATCATCGAATAATCTTTGTTGCTTTTCTCCGCAGTTCGGGAGTTGCCTAAAGAGACAAAAACTCACCCTTACAACAAAATCACACTTCTTCTACTCTACTCTGCTGTAACAAAACTAGTCACTTCAGCAATGGCAGCTTCTCCTCCCTCTACTCTATCATACCTCCTCGCGAGTCCAATCGTCCTGGCCACAATCGCCCGCTATGCCGTCCACGGAAGTCCTCATCCAGCACTTTCCCTCAAAGACCTGATACAGGCCGCCCTCTTCAAGCACTTTGCAGGACAATCCCTCTTGCCTCCCAATTTACAATCCTCATGGGAAGCGAGAATGGCCACAAAGTTCTCCGGCAGCGTCACTGCTCGCGCGGAAGAATTCAAAGCTGTCGACGAGAAATACTACCTCGACGAACTCTTCCACCCGGCTGTCCCCCCAACATCGGTCCCTGCCTTTTGGTTGACGCCAAAGAAACAATTGACACCCGGCGTCGTGCTACTATACATTCACGGAGGCGGGTACGGTCGCGGCGACGCTACCGGCGGCGGCATAGCCAACGCCCTGGCAAACAAGTTGGGCCGTCTGACCATCACCATCGACTATCGACTCGGCCACACCGCTCCCTTTCCCGGTGCCGTCCAGGACTGCGTCACGGCATACTACAATCTCCGCCTCTCGCACGGTTATCGCGCCGACCAAATCTGTCTCGTCGGAGAATCCGCCGGTGCCGGCCTCTGTATCGCCCTCTTACTCCATCTCCGCACATTGGGTGAGGTCCCGCGACAGAGTATCCTCCTCAGTCCCCTCATGCAGACGAGAGACATTTCCGCACCCAGTTTCGCCCTCTTTGACGAGGTCGACTTTATTTCCACCGCAGGCTTGAAGCAAGTCGTCACGGATTATGTAAAGTTGCGACCGGAGAGCAAGTACATTCAACTCTTTGATAATTCCTTCTCCCACTTCCCGCCTCTATTCGTCAGTTACGGAGACGCCGAAATTCTGTGCGACGACGATAGGACATTCTGCGCTCGAGCGAGGGCGGATGGGGTGGACGTCGTCGAGGACGTAGGGATCGGTAGAGTCCACGTCTGGCTCGCCCTCCCTCAACATCAAAAGGAAGCCAAACCCGTCTGGGCAAGAATGAAGAGATTCGTAGATGGACCCTCTGCAAAACTGTAGTCAGTAATCATTGTATATATGACTTTATGCTACAAATGTATATAATCATTAATTTCGCCTGCGCAATGTAAATTTTCACCAAGTCGACTCGGATGGTACTTTACTCGAAAGTCTATGGTACGTCCCGACACCATCCTCGTCACGAGCAAAGATGGATCCATCACTAGCGACCCGCACAGATCGCGCACCCCACAAGGACTCTGTATCTCCCATCGTCGTCGTGGTAGTCTGTTGTTGTGGAAAAGGGGAAGAGCCGGAAATGTCTCGCGAGTCCTTCATACTCACCAAATAAGAAACATCACGCTCCACCGTCGACGTGTCCCACTGCGCAAACGCGTCCTCGACGACCGGACTCGATCCTTGTGAGTGAAGCGAAGATCGACGCGTGTGACTCTTTGTCGGACTCGACGTGATTGATTTCGTCAACCACGAGTGTCGCGTCGGAGACCCTCCTCCTCCTCCTTCCGAAATCCTCGGTCTCAAAGAGTCCAGGAAACTGGCCCTTCGTCGGTCCGGCGAGGAGAGGATTCGCGGTACGCTCGTCGGCGACAATCTCAGAGTAGGGAAAGGAACGATGGAGTCCTCGGACTTTGTGGGTGACTTTTTCCGCAGACGCGGACTCGTGAATGACCGATTCTTCGAAAAGGCATTCAGACCCTCGAGGCCCAACGGATTGAGAGCGCCTCGATCTCTCTTGGATGCTGAAAGTCTTGGTTCGGGCGAAGTGTCTGGTGAATTCGACGGTTTCAGAGCAATGTCGAGAGAGCTACAATGAATGTCGGAACTGCTCGGGAGATGAAACTTGAAACTCTTGAGACTCTTTGTGGGACGAGAGCGGCCTGTCGAAGTCGTCGACACCGATGTGTTTTCCTGTTGTATCTTGTGACGAGGACTTCCCAGTGCCGTTCCCCAGGCACTCCATTCCGACTTGATGGGACTGCCTCGTCGAGACGTCCCCGTCGAACGATCGTCCGAGGTCTTGCTCTTGTGTCTCTGAAGGCCAGTGAAAGATCTAGGCGACAATCCACTCACCGCCGTCGGCAAGGTCGATGCCCAACTACGACTGTGACTCGGATGACTGATGTGTGTCTCGACAAACGTCACATTGGAGACTTGTGAAGATGCCGACTGTGAGCTGTGGTGATTGGAGGGGTTCAGGGCACTTTTCGCTTGTAAAGCAGCTTCATACGAAAAGGGCTCATCTGATGTGTCTTGCCTAACCATGGGTACCCTTTGCACTCGAGTCGTTCGCAGGATTTGTTCGGGTGTCGCGGGACGCATCGGACTCGTCAAGTGTCTGTCCACCATCGCGGACCGTATGGTCTTTTCGTGACTGGAGGATATCGTGAAGAAGAGGACGGTGTAAATTGCCTGTGCGAGACCTTCGGCAAACCACAGCACATAGGCAATCATGATGGCGGCATGTCGGTCCGTACAATCGTCCCGCTGTATTTCGCAAGACGTCCCTCTGAATATCAGACTCGATTCGTTGAAAAGGGCCATTGATGGAATCGTGCCGGCAAACGCCAAGGTCGTCAAGCTCAAGACGAGTAAAGATCCCTGCTTGACTCGTGCTAGTCGCAACTTGTCATGCGTGAGCACGACATTGCACAGGACGAGCGCGACAGACAGGACTAGATTGACGATTGTAAGAATGAATGCGTCTGTATGTCGATGCGTGCGGACCACAAGGTAAATTGCATCTGCAATGACGAGCAGGCTCGCGAGCACCGCCGCTGCTATGAGTTGCCACTTTTCAACAACCATATACAAGGTAGAAAGAGCACGTCCGTTCGTGTCGATTATAATTTGTCAAGGTCGCTTGCACGCATGACCATTTGCTTCACGAATCCTTCCTCATTGCGTGACCTATCTTGTAGACAATTCATGTACCCGTGTTCATATGGACTTTCGGGCCGTAGAGTTATATTTCGTGTGACCAAGCACGGTGAGCCCTGACAGGCTAATCGTGAGGCGGTTTGTGACACCTCGACTCATTCCAGAGCACATCAGCGGCCGGAACCTTGAAAGAGAAGGACTTTGCGTCTCGATCCTCGGGCGCGCGGGGAGTGAATGGCGGCAGTGGCTTATCCGTTGGAGATGTGGCTTGTGTTTGTTTACAAAAACGTTTGAGTTGGCAACGAATCTGTACTTCAGTATATGTCACTATGAAAAAGATATCTACATCGTGTATGTAAAATAATAGCCATACATTGTCGTGAACTTGTGCCCTCGCTACAATTATCGACGCATGACCGAGCACAACGTCCTATATTCACATATGTGCAAGTATTCACACAAGAAGGAAGAATCCTTGATCAATCAAGTAGATAGCCCAATATCTTGGTCCTCTCCTTTTCGCCACCTTTGAACTGCATCATATATGTATCTTGCTTTGTACGCAGTGCTATGCCAGTTTTCGAAATTGCGTAACAATCGCCCGGACTTGCAATGTAGTCGACAAGCATGATTCGTTCGTTTTTGCGTGTTTTGCCTGTCAGTGTGATGCGCCGATTGCGACTCTGTGAGATCACTCTGATGGTGAGACGAGCGCTTCCCTTGTTCGTCCACTTGCCATTGTCGAATATATACAACTTGATCTTCAGGCTTTCAACCATAGCTGCTGCACTGTCATTTTCCGGCCACAGGGGAGTTACTGGCAGGCGTGGTGTCACAAAGCCTTGTTGAGGAGCTGCGAATTTCGCTTGGTTCAGAGCATGTTGTAGGGCATTCGCTTTGTCTGGGTTTTCAGCTCTGAACATGTAATATACCTTGTCAAAGCCAACGTCGAAGCCGACAGATATGTCACAGGAGTCATCACGGATAATGCTTGAGCCAGCGTAAACACCAAAGAGTTGTAGTACCTTCTCGTCTTTCTTATCGAAGATCTCTAGGGATCCGTTTTGTGGTTGACTGAAGAATATGGTGACTAGTGAGGAGCGCACAGTCTTCATTCGCCCAGAGGCATCCACATCGTCCATGAGGATTGGCGTCCAAGTCCCGTTGACCCAATTGTAACACTCCGCCATGGTGGAGAATATTTCGTCGCGCTTTGGAGGCAGTGTCGAATTCGACGATAATTTGAGACCCTTAGTGTTCAGCGATAATTCGTTGCCAAGCCTCCTTTGTGCTAGAGTGTCTGGCGATTTCTGTTTTTCTGGGCTGATCTTGAGGGGAGCAATGTCTGGCAGCACCATCGGTTCTGGTGCTGGTACCTTTCTCATCGGAATACCGAAATTGGACATTGTGTTTGGAGAAAAATTCAGGGCCATTGATGATGGACGACGGATACCGTCTCCAAAGTCGAAAGCGGGTAGTGTAGGCAGGTCCAGGATCGTCTCATCAAAGACTTCATCTTTTGTGAAGTCGAAATCGTGTGATTCCAGAGTTGGGGTCGGAGGAGTCTCTTTCATAGTACTGCTTGGTTGTAACGTCTTGCTCCTCGTCGCCAGCGGCGGCGCTCTCAAGAACTGTTCAGTGTATGATTGTGGACTGAACAGATCTACAGATTTCGACTTGGTCATTTCCGAACTATTGCGTGCTGCAAGACGTACTGGTGGGTGTGGAAAGACAATGCTGTCATCAGACTTCGAACTCGGAATGCTTGTGTCCTTCATCTCAGGATTGCCGGGTCCGACTGATGGAAGCTGATTGACTATGCTTGTGTTCTCCCGCAGAGGACTCGGTCGCCTTTCCATCGGGTCTTGGACAATGACTGCCCTGGGCGTGACTTCGTCCTCTTGATCAAATTGAAATGGAGGATGATCCTTGGCTTCAGGAGTCCGTCCACTCGCGTCTGTATAGCCACCTATCGACAATTGCGAATTTTCACGAATGACACGAAGTGGAGCAGTCATACCGAACACTGGTGTGTTGCTAGAATGTGGTGGAGTCGGCGGCAGACGCGCCGGGTTCAGAGGCATCCACTGCTGGTAGTCCTTCTTTCCCACATGCTCGACGAGCGTTCGGGGAACACTCGGCATGGTGTCGAGTTTGAAGTCTTCACAAGCAAGCAGTAACTCGTACCAGTGATCTCGAGCCGCTGCAGATGGGGCCGTGATCAGCAGAGCTTGCCGGCCAACGATATCTAATTCGAGCTTCGTGGGATCGGACGTGATGCAGGAGACATGAAAGACACCTCGCAGAAGTGGAGGAAAGACTAGTCTTGGACCTTCGAATGTCGGTCGATTGAAGAGAATCTGATCAGTCAAGAGAATCAACTCGACCAGACAGTCGAGGCGGCTTTCCACTGGTCCGCTCTGAGTTTGCAGTTGAAAGTTTTCACGATTGACGATGATCCTCGATCCCGGAACGCCATTTTTTGGAAGTAGATCGACCTTACACTGTGTGGGGGCGAGCGAAAAGACGTCTTTGCAGTACGAACTATCGAGACTAGCTTGTAGGCCAGCCAGCTCGTCCACACTAGATATCTTGGAATTCGAAGAAGATTGTGTTGATGTTGAGCCACCTGACACTGATCGCTGTGCGGTGCGCAGCCCTAAAGAGTTTTCTTCGTCAGCATCTTTCTGCTCACGCGCATGATCAAGAGTCTCCCGGGCTTCTATGAGAAGACTGTGGAATGTCTCATAGGCTAGAAACATATCTGTAGCATCATCTGACGAATGCAGTAACTTTTTGTACACTGTTGAATAAGCGCGCAACCGAGATAGCGGCCTACGTAGTAGCCAGTCGAGATCCCTGCTGGCTTCCCCGGCCTTGTCCAAAGTCTGAAGGACTTCCACAAGACGAATACGTTCTGTAGACTGGGCCATAGATAGTGAGAGCCCTATCCTGAAGGCTTGGAGATATCCCTGGTACGCATTCGTGGCAGATTTTGAAAATTGTAAAAGGCAATCCTTTTGCGTGTCGGTAAAGTACGAGCTACTCTTGGCAAGCTGACTGGCCATCTCACTCGAGAGGTCGATGATATTCTGTAAGGGTTCTTCGAGGGAATTGAGTTCGTTGCCAATTAATCGCTCGACAATTATCTGTCGAAGCACGTCGAGCTCTGCCAGGTATATGCGCTCTTCTCCTATGAGACCATCGACGAGCTTGGCTGGTACAGCTCTGAAGGGCGAAGCCACGGGTGATTGAATCGGTGTATTGTTGAATCTGATCATCCTCTCGGTATTCGCAAAAGAAGGCGATGGTAAAGGTAGATCTGGAGGCAAGAAAGTAGGAGGTGATCGCGCACTATCCGCCGATATGGTTTTGTGTTGCTTCATTACAGCCAGCTTGGTGAAATTATCGCGATTATCCGGTCCATCGAGGAGCATTGTCCCAGATTTCTGCACAGGCGTTTGCATGCGTAGAACCGGCACCCAGGGTGGTCAGAGACGAGGTAAAGTGAGCGTGAGTCCTTTGGTGCGAGAAGTCTTTATCGAGCCAAGGCAGACATGAAGACGAAACTGTCAAGGTCTAGGTCGTTCGACGAGGACACGGTAGGTAGGTAGTGATTGAGGGTGACTGAGGGACAACAAAGAATTAGAAAGAGAGAGAGAGGGAGAGACACGGATGTTGGATGTAGAGAAAGGAGGAAGCGACCGACGACATCAGCGCGCAGGCAGCGAGACGGAGAGAACGTCTGGGAGAGTATGAGAGAGTCGTCTGAGACTGGAGGAGAGAGCGCTTCAGTGAGTGACTGAGTGAGTGAATGAGTGAGTGAATGAGTGAGTGAATGAGTGAATGAGTGAGTGAGTGAGTGAATGATCAAGAGACTGACGGAGAGAGAGCAACAGTGGCTTGTGATGAATTGGAAACAGCTGGTTGAAGCGCTCAACTTCTCCCCTGCCCAAGGTTCCCAAGGTTGACCCAGCTCAGCCAATTTTGTTGGTTCAGGTTGTGTGGACGGGGATGGGCAGCGCAGGAGGGTGTCGATGGTGCAGGGGGTCAATGTCAGGGGTTCCTTAATTTTGCTGCATGCAATCCTTCCACGGATCTGGGAGAGCTCCATACACCACGGCATGGTTTCCTCCTTTGAGCTGCAAAACTATTTCAGACATCCACGTGATCGGATATCTCCCATCCGGTTACGGGAGCTCAATTCCAACAACCTTGGAAGGTTCAGTACGGTTCAAGCTCGGAAGGGCAGATTCTGACAGCAGCTGGAGCCGGAGCAACTCCCAAGCACACAGCACGGCAGCCCC